>UPTC01000143.1:20308-62691 GCA_900537255.1 Acanthocheilonema viteae | reverse complement strand
ATTTATTAGAAAGGAATTTATTTAGAATGTATTCATTGAAAAAGTTGAATGAAGTATGGAAATATTATGCTTTCTCGATGGCACAACGTGATCTCACTCTTATTTATCAATGTTTGTTGTCATGCTGCCATTAAAGAGTTGATATTCAGAATGATTTGATATAATTTCAGTTAGCTTAAGATCTATGTGATAGCGATTTTGGAACGAAAGTATGCAATGGAGAGCTGAAAATAATTTTTGATGCATTATTTTATTAATTTCTTTGACTACAACGTTGTTTACAAATGCATTTTATATATCACAAAATTTGAATTAAAAACATTAATATTGTTATCAGTTTAGAAATTTTATGCCATTCTTATAGAATATGAAATAATAAAGGAAATAACGATGAAAACAATTTAGAAAGTTCAATAGCACAAATGATTATATAAAACTTCTCATTACATTTTGTTAATAACACCAACTTTCTGTATGTTTGTAGAAATGTGGCCAAACACAAAATCTTCTTCCCTCAGGCCTGCAATAATACATTTTTTAGATGCTAATTAGAGCCAAAAAAATGAACAGTTTATTGCAGTTTTGACTTCGTGGATCGAATAATACGTTTTCTATATGCTTTTCATATCGTTCCGTGAAATTAAAAACCGATGGCAATATGGCAATATGGCTATGATAAGGCATTCCTTTCTTCATTAATATTTCCAATGTTTGCTGTTATATCATTGATATATTAATAAATTTAAAAATGATGTTACTGTTAACAGCATTTAAATCCATCGGATTAGTAGAACATCAGCAATTGCAGCGTATTTATTGCTTTATATGCAAAACAAATGGCAAACAACTTTCTATTGAACGAACTTCGATAAATATCGCAATACTTATTGATTTTTGAATTATCAATTCACAATCATAAATACTTTTCATAGTCATCCTATTTATTTTCTTGTCGTATACTACAAAAATTTTTTACTAAATATAAATTTGCAAGACTAACAGGAAAATTTGCAGTAATGATCCGTGTGTAATCATACAGTTGTAGAATTTACCAGAAACCCTGCATTGATATATGTGGTGGTACTGCCAAGGACGCAATGAAGACAGAAATAATTTTCTACAACAGGGCCAAATGCAATAACAGCCTGGCTTATACTGTATTTCGATATGTTGAACCATTATCTCATGCATGCTCCCGATACACTGCGGAAAATTCCATTTATACTCTGAAGTGAAACACTCTTAGTTTATGACATTTTTCTTGTATTTACTACAATATCATACATTTTCTAATTAATTAATGTAATTTGGAAGCTGAAAATATCTGTGCCGTAAAAATAAACTTAGCGCATCACATTATAATTAATTTAATTACGAGATATTATTTACTTTATATTTGAATCAAAAAACTTTATTTTAATGTTATCGCTGATGAAAAGGACTCGTTCAACAGTTAATTGCAAATTTTCTGCTGTGACGAAATTAATTTCGTTTTTCGATTCTTTATCGTTTTTTATTCTCAATTACATGTAATTGAATGAAATGAAAAAACTGCGAGGAATCGAATGTAATTGTTCAACAGTATTTTCCAACTTACTGTTGTATGTATTCATATTTCCGTCAAATTGTGCCAAATGGAAATTGTTTGAGAGGTGCGTATTGCCCCAAAAGTTATGTTGACCTATTGCACTTTGACCGAAGGTGCCGTGTGATAGAAAATAAAATTGACGAGAATCAATCGGAAAAATATTTTCTTGTGGGTAATTAGGATAATATGTAGATTTAACGGTGTAAAGCAAAAAGCTGAACCAAATGATGCGTGTCATTGCAACGGAAATAATCTGAAATAGGAAATAAGTTACTTAAAGAAAAACTGGTAGAAATCGCTCGAATGGAAGTTTTTTATATCAGATTTATTTGAATTAAACAAATAAAGATTTATATAATTTCTAATTTCTGTTATTCATATTATTTCTTGTTTTCCTCTTATACTGTCATTTTCCAATCTCTAAAATGATAAATAATGAATGTGCTTTTGGATCCGAAAAAAACTTGGCAATGTCGTGTAGTAAATAAACTATTAAAATTTTAAATTGTCGTTGTTATTTTGGATACTCATTAAGAAGTTCCGATCGAACCAATATTATATGTAAAACCGACTAGCATCATAAAGGATGGAATTTTGATAGCCATCAAGTGAATTCAATTTTTAATTCTTGGAATTATTTCAATCTAATTTTTAGTGCTTGAAATTGGCAGTTTAATCAAATTGAAAGCTGCACATAGACTTTCAAAATGTAACTGATGGAATTTCACTTGGGCGTACTGACCAGAAATATTTCACTTCAACATTAATGACAATTAATTTCGACAATTATGACAATTTGTTTTCGCATTTCTCTATCATCAGTATTTATATTTCACACGTTTAACTTTAAATTACAAGTTTACTGCTTAGACTGAATCAGTCTAAGCAATAAACAAATTTTTGTAATCGCAATAGTCTAATAAACTAGTAAAATTTAAGCCATCGCTGCTTTTTGTTATTTAAGACTGAAACAGATTTGGAAGACTGATGCAAAGAGTTTTAAAAACTTTTTTAAAAAACAGGTCAAAATCCAAAATATGACGTGGCAGATGTAAGATTTAGCAAGTGATAGATGATAACTGGCATTAAACGGCAGTCACAGAATTTCGTTTAAATTTATTTATCAAAATTTGATTCTAATACGTTATTAATCTAAGATCAATCGAAATTTCTTAAATTTATTTATGAGCAAATTTTTATATCATCAGATCTCTTACCCTTGTAACATTCCTTGAACTTCTGTTTTAATTATACAAATTTTGGAAAGTTGCTTGGATAAGAAAATATGATCAAAATAAAGAAGGAAATGTTAAAGCAATAAATATTTTAAATCAACGGCTGGTAAATCAGTATTATATTATTAAACCGATCCTCAATAAAAGGCATATATCATCAATTAAATATTTCATATCATTTGATGCAGAATCAAAAAACTTAGAACTTGTTCGTAAAAGAAATTGATAGTGTTGCCTTGATTTTCCTAAAATAATTTCATTTGTTAGGAAGTCGAGAGCATCGTAGTAACCGAGCAGTATTGAGTGTTGCCAAAACTCTTTTAGTTGCACTGTCTGATAGAGGAAATAATAAACAAAATTAGCATTTATCATTAAAAACAAAACTGTCATCAAAAGAGATTGCAAACATATTTTCATCCCAATAAAATATGCAACTCTCTTATATGATCATGTCATTTGTACGAGAATTAAAGTAATAAGTTATTGTGGTGAAGCAAAAAATCTCTCGAAATGTTTTGAATCTATCACAGATAAGATGCATGCTATTTGGTTGATAATTTGAAATTGGGTAATGAATAATCGTGAAGGACAGATAAACAATATTCCACCAAATATTTTAATATTTTTCATATCCCATTCTCTTATTGTATGTTACCAATACATCAGTAAAATCACATTCATGCTTTTGCTTATAGGAAAAAATCCGTGGCATTTTTCTTGCAATTCATTACACTGTTTAACAATTATTGAAGTATAAAGATATTAGCGCTACCGAACAAATTTACCAAATGACATGTCGGTTAATTTAATTACAGGAAACTATCTTTTTGTGAAAATTTGGAGTAAAGAGCGCAGTCTTAATGTCACTGCTAATGGAAGCATTTCGCATATAGCAGATAATTAAAATTCGGTGACATATTGCTTGAAATAATCTGTCCCCAATAAAAAGGATTCAACTGATTTAAATATTTCAGATGAATCAGCATATGAAAAAAATCATGATCAGCAGTTGAATTGATAAAATTTTTGATCATCACTGTTCTTTTCATCTTTAAGACTGAAAGAGTCAATGCCAAACAGGCAATTAAAAACAATTTGAAAATTGAAAGTTGGCAATGCATGGAGAATGTGAAGATTTGCTTGAATGAAAATTGGCTAACAGTTGTTGGCATTAAACGTCACGGTTAAAGCAATCCTTAATCTATACCGTATTGAATAATTATACATTTTTAATTTAATATTGCATATCGAATGATCTGCGTATTGTCATGGAAATTTTCGGTTTTTTTAAATGATAATATCAGCAATTGACAATTGCAATTATATCAGCTTATTTCCCACCCTCATTTTCATGCATTTCAGAAACTTTAATTATATTTCACTTACTTGTCATATTCTATTTCCAAACATTTTTTTTTGTTTTTTAATTAATTTTCCTCATATAATAATCGAGTTAAACTGTGAAATATAGCGTTTCATTGTTGACAAAACAAAACGATATATTTATTGGCATATACTTTATTAACCGTCTCCCATAGAAATGGACTTTACATTTTTACTGTTATACAAGTTAAAATGTTTGATGTTAATAATAGAGCAATGATTGAAAAAAAGCGATATTTACGAATTCAGGTATTAGGTTGATTTGTCAAAGCGAACATTTATGTATCTTTGGAAATATATTCTGCAAACCAAATTAATTTAGAAATGATGTAAAAAGAAATTGTTGATTTAATTATAAATTAAGAAAAAGTATAAATTAAGAAAAAAAGTGGGAGGGGAAAGTCTCAACAATTTTTTTTCCCTTAAATGTATTTTTTATATATTATATTATTGCATAATAAAATAAATTAATCAATTTTGCAATTAAAATTAATGTCCAGTTTGGTTCAAAAAAAAATTTGACATTTTTATACACTTTATGGATTATATAAGGAAATTATGGTATCAGTAATTCGAATATTCCTAAAGAAGATAGAAGGAAGGAGTTTTCTTTCTTCTCATACTTCATGTCACAATTTATATTCGATGAATATGATTGAGCAAGGAAGATTTGGGAAAACGGTTGAATGTTCAATACTAACGAAAAGAGGAGGGTTAAGCTTGCAAAGTCCTATATTTTATGAGATCTAAGCTTTTGTTCATAATTCTCAGGCCTACACATATATAATTTAAAAGACTTTTGATTATTTAACATATGTTTAGATCCATCTTTTTAATTTCTTTTATATTGCTGATACTGTTCTGTTGCGAATTTTGTCATTTCGATCATCCGCACTTCATTAATATCAAAGTGCTGCTTGGTGTAATTATAAGTGTAACTCTGCTTTATGGTTTATTCTATCATCGTTTCAATTGAAAATTTTTCAATTGAAGCTTTTTTCAATTCCAGACAGTTATAATGAAGATAAAAGATCCAATATGATTGATAAAATCTAGACTGCAGACAACTGGACAAGATATAATCTATATATTTTTGGGTACGGGAGTTGATTTTCGAAGTCATTAATCTAAAAAAAATTTCTTGAAGTAAGATATCAAGCGGGAAAATCTGGTCATTTTTAGGATCATATAACACAGCACTGAACTGACCCTTGAACTAATTTAAAACCGTACTAGAGATATTGTGGAGATCTTTTTTGAATGTGGTTATGAACAAAATGAGTTAGGAATACCACGTCACCATATATGTTCTGTCGGCGACCAAGTATTCATAACTTCTTATGTCATATTCAGAAATTCTTTAAGCTCGAGTTTGCAAGGCGGAATTTTAGTCACGTAAGATTCCGTCTGAAAAAAACCTGAAGTTTTGAAATATCTACTAATAAATCCCGGAAGGAAACATAGGGATAGAAATACTTGGTTAGTATAGATGCGGAAAGATGCTACTGCATAAGAACATGAGAGTACAAAACATGCAATAAGAGAATTCAAAGTGACTGTAAGACTTTGAAACATGAGAATAAGTCAGTAAATAAGCATATAATCCTATAATCAGCGGAAAATACAGAACAAGAAATTCGTCCCAATACAAGACAATCCAACAACATCATCGGTGTTATTCTTCTCCAGATTCCGAGCCTTTATAAATCTGGCCTATTTAATCCTGACATACATATCTCGAAAGTACTCTTTTTCAATAAGAAAAAAATGCTCAAAGAGGAATAACAACTACTACTAGTCTTCGGTTATCAGATTAAATATGAAGACAGCTTAAAACAAGACAGATTTAATTATCACTGTCAATAAATTCAGCAACTTGTCATTCTGCTTGAAAGGAATTTAACTTCCATTACTGCGGTCCTCTTCTGTTTTCATATGCATTTTCAGGAAGATTCCTCACCTGAAGATGCAGCTAATCGATTAGGGGCTTTAGATCGATAACATGGCTTTTCCATAAATGGCATTTCTTTTGCACCTGTGCGGTAGCATAATTGCCTCACTCAATAAAGTTTATCGGATTCTTGATGTGTAACAGCACTGTACACAACGAACACTATTCTGAGCATAGCAAATAAAAGAAAATGTTCATACTTTATTTAACAAATCAGTAAGCAACATGGATAGACACTGTAATGGTAAAAGTGAACAAAACCGCCTATGCAATAATGAGATGAGAGCCTGTTGTTCCGTAGGAACTCTCAGTAAACAGTATTCTCATCATCCATTTCTTCCGGATAACGATCTTTTACCTGAAAACTGATTGAAACAAAAATAAAAAAAATTATATGGAAAATTATTAGGGATTTGTAAAAGATTTCGTTACAATTATACTATAATAGAGGGTTAAGTTGACTCATTTATTCTATAAATTGTCATAAAGTAAGAAAAAAGTTGAAGGAAAAATGAGGCTTAAAATTTATCATTTTACATCTGTAACTGAATTTAGAAAAAGTTATTGTGCAATCTCTTTACATCCATTTCAAAACGTGACAAACAAACGGTTCAAGCTTTCTTTTTGAGTGAGTTAAAACAGTTCTACTTATCTGAATTTGAATTCCATACGTCTACACAAATGGCTCAAAAATTCTTGATAGTTTTGATTTACAAACAAAAGCACACATCAAGATACATTCTTATGTGCATACATATAATTCTCCGTCTCAACAGCCTAACTTAAACTGTGTTATATCTTGCACTATATATATATATATATATTATAACTCACCTCTAAGTCTTCACCATGTTGTATTGTGTTATCAATGAGCGACAAGAGGTCACTAATTGATTCATCATCTTCAATATCTAACGGAACAAAGCGTACCTCAAAAAATACTTCTGTGAAAACATTTTCAGAATAGAAAAATAATTGAGAAAATCTGTCCAAAACAGTATTGATAGAGAAGCTAGAAAAATACATGTACTAAAAACTAATAATGCAAAAGTTCCTAAGAAATACTTGCAATTATAACAATAGGCTAAAACTTTGCTCTAAGTTACAGAATCCAGCTTAAGAGATCAATAGAACTTTTTCAAAGAGAAAAAATTAGCCGTAAGATGCTCATGCACAAAAAAAATATAAAAATACATACAAGACTATAATCATCCAAAACTTCAGCGATTGTTCGTGAAAGTTGGCGGTACTTCTCATTCCAGGGTGATGTTTCCTCACTGTCCAGAACAGAACATATATCAGTTTCCAGAAAAGTTTCCAGCAATTCTTTATTACGTTGTGATAACAAATCCACTTTTGATAACACATTCACTGCAGGAACCTATAGATATAATAAGTTTCAGAACATATCAATTAAATATTGAAATTTATAAAACAGTTCATGATTCTCCACTGCTAGCAGCTTTTATTAATAAATATCAGCTTACCTCCAGTGCAATCATAGTCGAGAGCGTAGTTAGTGCACCACCCAAAAATTTATCACAATCCAAAACAAATTGCGTATCGAGCAAGAATACAGAACATATATTAAAATCCCATGATTTTAATGCATTAACAATTTGTCTCATTACCGGTAAGTGACTATAAAGTTCGATCTGACCTGAAAGAAGAAACTTAGTGACACTGCTCTAAAATAAATTGAATTAATAGAACATGAATTGATTTCAATTATACGGTTAGGAATTCTAATTATTAATGATGATTCTCCAAAATATTTTGCTTGTTTAGGAAAGATTTTCTGATCGTACCTTAGTAAGTACATCGGTATGTACTAAAATATAAATTACCTTATACCTCAAAATGCATTCTTGATAAGTAAGAATCTAAACATATAATACGTAAAAACCTGGACAATCAAAGATGAAATAATCGTCCTCTCCCTCATTTAGCTGATCATGAAGCCAATCTAAATTTTGCACGAGATATTCCATGCAAAACACCAAGGCACCATTTGGACCAAGTGCTAACTGTTTATCTTCTTGTACGTCGTCCACACTGATTAGCTCTCGCACATCTAATATATAAAATTAATTGCACACAATTACCATTGTAAACGTACAAATTGATTGATGAATGTTTATGATTAAAATAAATATATTTCTTTTGTTTCTAATAAACAATTAACAAAAACCGGAAAAAAAATTAAAAAAAGGTGGCTTTTGTAAGAGAAACAAACGAACCAACAGCAGCACTGTAGATGAATTTCTCAGCTGCAGGATCCAAATTAACAAAGAAAACGTTACGACCTACTGATTGACAATGTTGCTGCACTACAGAGCAGTATGTGGACTAAAAATATTAAGCATAGAATTATAAATGATTATATTAATGCCATAGAGACCTCTCTTCAAAGCTAATAGTTAATAATATCGAGTTTTCATATTTTTTTAAAAATTCAAAATTTTTAAAAAACCATGAAGCTCAGTATTTAAATAATATCATTTCAACTAAAGACAAACCTTTCCACTTCCTGCTGGACCAACGACCAATTGCGCATATTTCATCACAGCCAATCAATGTTCATCGCCAGTTTCCAGATTTCCTGATGCACTTAAGTTTAACAGAGAAATGATTTTTATGCTATATGAAAACATTGGAAGGATCTACTACACCGAAAAAACGGCAAACTTTAACACAAGTATCTACAACCGAGTTTACTATCAATTTATTGATTCTCAAGCAAATTATGAATATAATTATCAATACGATTATCCACATTGCTACAAAATGATTGAAAATCTGAGAGCATATAATCCCGAAAGTCTTCCGAGCAATTCCTGAAACAAGAATATATAAATCTCACAAGAAGCTCTATATGAATTCTATTTTTTTTCTTTCGTTGAGTTCTAATTTAAAGCATTAATTGCATTAAAATATAAATTACTGGAAAACTTCAAATAAATCACTATATATTAAATGAAAACCTCTTAATTACATACATGCAGACCTTTTTTGAAAGTTTCTCAGAAAAGAAAAAGTAGTAGAGAAAAGAATTACAAGTTAGCACGATATCGATGGCTGAGCATGTGATTCCAAGACCAAACAAATGCTTGCCGCACTTCATCATACATCAAAAACATCCCACCTGTAAGGTGGACATATTGTGGTACTCGATGTGCCGAACAACCCATTTCAATGAATCCAAAGGCTGTGATTACAGCAGTAATAAGCCGACAAATCTAAATGAATTTACAGTTATGAGTATCAAGAGCTTTTCTACAAAATTACAAACTTGCATACTCTACCATTTAAGTTAGTATTGGATGAGCAAGCATGATTCTAGGGATGATGTGCAGTTTTTCAAAGAAAGAATTACAATAATATGAAAAGTAAAACTGTATAAGAATTTGAATACAAACGAACGCTTTTGAACTACATGACGCAATATTCGACAAGCAAACCAAGATTTTGCGAGTCTTAAGTCAGTCTGGATAGGCAACAACACAAAAAAATTATAGCGCAAGATTTCACGATTTAAAAATTATTTATAAATAGAATATAAAGTCTCACATAATGCGATTGAATTTTACTCGGCCTGAAAGGTATGACTACAGGACATTGAAGTGATGGTGAAAGAGAATTCAGGACATGTGGAAAGGGATCCTCAGGCACCGGAAACATGTGAAACGAAAAATTAGCCGCTTTGCTGCACCAATAACGCACAGTTTCCGCCACTGTCTGACTATTCGCCATGAACCATCGCACTCCAATTTCAAAAGACTTTGTGGCATAAAAAGTTTTTTCATAAAAAACCTGAAAAATCTGATGCAGTCTTGAATTTTTAAAGGTAGATTTTCGCATAACGATAAAAGCTAAAAGCCATAATCTATTGCAAAGTCGTTTTGGACAAACTACGACATAAGTTATAATAAGAACGATGAAAAATATTCCCGAAAGCTTCAAGCATATTAAAAGGACACATGCTGATCAACCACTCAATGAACCGCCAAAGGTGAAACCTAGCAGATTTTAGTTATCGATTCTTTTTTAGATCATTTATGGTCCTAACCACATGTAATTGTGCCATCATTAGAAAAGTTATTACGGCGAATTTAATAAAAAATAAAAATTCGGAAAATGTTTACTTTGCCCCATTCCATGACTTGCGATACATGTTGTGGGAGATATTCATGTCCTTCAGAGTCTGCCGTTTTTTGTACCTGTGCATAAAACTTCATCTCTACAGAATTCAGCTTATATGCACAGTCGACTGATGTGAGACCCGGACACCTAGAATAAATGTTTTTTTTTTTTTTAAAAAAAAAACTTTGGTCTCTTCGAATCAGCAACATACCAACCAACTTACTTTTTACCAATTTCACACTGAATAACTCGTGACCAAGCATCTCTTTCTTCTATCTTATCATCCGGAATATATTTGTTTGCAAAGTAACATAAAAAGAAACCGCAGTGAAACTCATGCCAGTGATTTTCAGCTGATATAGAAGAATCGAGATCATCCATTAGCGTTTCGACTGAAAAAGGAGAAGGAAAAATCACGCACAAATAAAACTCTATTCTATTCTAAATTACCACCGCAAAAGAAATAAAAGATATTCTATTTAATCCATTCTTCTTTCTTCATCCCTAAATAAACTGCTGATGAATTGATGAATCTATCGGTGGTAAAAAAAATGAAGTTGTTAAACATTTGTATGTGCAAAATTTTCATACCGTATTTGCATGGAAAAATATATTAAAATATTTTCTTCAAAGGAAGATCAAATACAAACTTGGTTGTAACATCCGTATCTTTCCAGCTGAAATCAAATTTCCTGCAAATTCCAAAGCAGCTTGCCGATTCGACAGTTCGGAAACATTAGCCATTAGCCAGGCAACAAATTCTATTGTCAGAAACATACACGACGGAAATCGGCTGGTGGAATCCTGCGAATAAAGTGGCAAACAGGTTTGACGCCAACCATTTAACAAAACATCAACATTCTCAACGCTATATACTCGACTTTCGACATCACTCATTGAACCCATTAATCTGGAAGTTATTCCATAATAATAAGATATTTAGCTCGGAGCCAATTTGAATGTATATTGTTATCGAAGGATTCACATTTTCATACCTGGCAATTTTCTCGATCCACTGCAAATGCATTAATTTAAAAAGTTAAAACATCAAAAACAGCGTTGTAAAATTTCAAGCGGTGATATAACCTCTTTAATGCAAAAACTGTCAATACCTCTTGTGTCTCGGCAAAGTTTTCCTTCTGAATCGATTCAACACTTCAATAAATTTCAAAAATCCTTCCTCTTGCTTTTTGGAGAATGGCGGATCAAAAAGTGCCATATACTTGTCACCACCATTACGTTCAGTTATAATTGTCTTCGTTATAAAAGCACACAACGGTGTTAATAAAAACCTAAATATAACAGTAATGTCGGAATATTTATTTTTAGAAAAATTCGTTTCTAAAGCTAAAGACAGTCATTACAATTTTTTTACTTCACTTTTCTCTTTATTATACGATATAAAAGCATAAAATACCATTATATATCCCGATAACAAAATCTTAGAGAATGAACATAGAGGACAAAACAACCTCGATGCAAAACATTTCATGTCGTTCTGGAATAACCGTGGAACGGAACGATTCTGCAGTTCTACATCAAGAAGGCTCCAATTCACATTTGAATGATCACATTTTTGAAATCTAGATAATAAACATTTCCAATTTCAACACAACCAAGACGGTATATATCGATCAACGTGCTCTTTTACTTTAGCAATTAATAGCATAGAATATATGAACTAATGTCAACCGATTTATAGATAAATATAACGAGCATTCGCAATATGTAAAACTGTATCATCCAATGTTATTAACTACTGTTACCTTCTAGTTACTTTAAGATAAAACGTTTTTAAAGCGAAATTAAGTAATGAAATTAAAAAAATACCTTGCGCTACAAAAAATATATTGGGGACTGTCCGGTATTTGGAACAGATATCTATATTCTCTTTGTTCAGCTATTTCAGGTATTTCCTGAGGTTCCTTAAGTCTTGGTAAAAATTGGATAACAGTTATTCCATCATTTACCAGACACAAACGATGATATATTCGATTATGTGATAAGAAACATTCTCGAGAAACCATATTCGTAAATTCTCTCTCTGACTGCTCTTCCTAAATAATCTATAACGTTAAATCGAAGGGTGGAAGATATTCCAGATTTTCAAAATGCTGCAATAATAATTGCTGGTTAAACTACGATTAATTCAATATTACATTAGCATCACATTTGCATCTCGCAAACAACTCATCGCTAAGTTCTGCGAAGATAACTTACATCAATGCCAATAGCTGTGTGTAACATCTTTTTATCCAGAAGAACTATTTGAAAACCACGTTGCAATCGCTGATAAACAAGTTGATCAAAAACAAGATTCCGAAGATGCTCTAAATCATTACAATTCGAATCTTCCAACCATTCACCCACTAAATCGAAATATATCGGCAGCTGATGGGACTAAACAAACATAATGAATATTTCATTTCATTGAAAATGGATACAGTCTCCTTCTTTACATTAATAACTTGCGAATGCCTGAATGTAAGCCAAAAAACTATATTTCTTAATCAATCAAGCTAATATATCTCTAAACATTTCCCAAAAGACGCTTGTAATCTTAAACGCTCATTAAGATAGGCGGCAACCGAAAGTAATAGAAACAAAGAAATAAGTAAATTACTTTCATTGAATAGTCTGCAACTATACTGCGTCTATCGGGGAAAAAATCAGTGGTTAGTGGAAGAAGAGCTGAACGTATAAGCGATTTCCAATCAACACCAATTTCCATATCTGAATTCCACTTCTCTTCACCAGTTGAACCCCAAGCCCAAACGCATCTCTTTCCTCCTGTTCCCAGCCCTGTAATCCTGTAAAAACAATTAGGCAAAAATCTTATGATCATGCTTACAATCAAATTAAAAACAAAACAGTATTTTCTGTATATTTAAAATATAATTTGCATAGCTCCTATCTCTTCTGCATTATTTCTGTGCGTCCTTCATTTTTTTGGCTAGAAAAAAATATATTAAAAATTAAAAGCAATGACAGCAGGTATTTAGTGAAATATGCAATCCTTAAATAGAATTGATGGAATCACAATTCTGAATATTCCTAATAATTCACTGGTTTTATGTTCGAAAATATTAGTGGAAATAAAGTTACAAAATTCGTTACAAACCTGCTGCCCCCGATATCTTCAAAAAGCTGAGCAGAGGATGATCTACATGATGGAGAATTGTTAACACTAATAATTGTTTCAGTCGGTTCAGACTCATCCACTTGTACAATATTGACGACACTTTTACCGGATACATAATGATGCGCCAATTTCGAACGACCGAGTTCGTCTACTGGAAACACATGAATCCAACGACGCCGATTAGCTGTGATTGGTACTGAAAGCTGCTTGATAAAACTTAAAAAACCGTAAGTACTGAACATACACTGCTAATTTTGCAACTATCATATATATCTAGCACTATACAATATGACAATGTGTCATCTTCTGATCACAAACAGCAAAGCCACTAAGCATAGGATACCAATTCTTAAATAAATCACAATGCTAACTATTAAACCAGTCTAGCCCTTTATCTATTGATTGACTTTCGACTTCGTTTTGGGGAAATTATTCAAAAAAACAGAGAATTAGCTGCATATAATATATCTCAATATTTTACATTCGAAACTTCAAACAATAACCTGCGCTAATATAAGAGTTCTATCTCTGCTAAAAGCAGAGATGTTCAACTATGAACTGAATGTAACGTATTTAGTATTATTTTAGAGAAGCAATGTCGTTTAGTAAACACGTAATGATTTTAAATTTGATACAATTATTTCCACCTCTTTTTTCAGTAGTAAAACAACCATCAAATAGACTATCAGTCAGCGATCATTGTTATGGAAATGACAGAAAACAGTGTCAATAAATATTTCCTATTCTAATAACTAATGCAACAAAGTGTTAAAACCACAAAAGACTACAAATCTCTTTGTAGCTAGAATGAAGTTAATAAAACAAAAGCGCACCACTAAACTCTTCCAGTTTAAATGGATTAATTAAAAAACGTCTTTCAATCACAGTCAATATGTCTTGTAATTTTTTACATTCCGGTAGATCCACCAGTAAGCTAGGTTCAGAAAGACTGCTTGCAGCACATTTGTCGGAGCTATTTTGCCATGAACTTTCCTCATGATGCGGCTCCTGAAAATTTTATTCCCGGTATTTTTCTTCTTTGCAGTCGGTTGTATAATAGTCATAAATGAAACTTTCTGAAAGGAAATCAGAAATCTGTAGTACCTGTTTTCGTCCTGCAAACTAGCAAAAACAATACTGTTATAGAACAATTTTCCCCGACAAACTAGAACAGAATATTTCTGTTTTCTGTCCACCAATCTTGCAATATTCTACTGTCAATGCCACAACCTATTCATTTCCAAATTTGTTTAAAATGAGATTGCTTTTTTCTTATTTTTTACACTTCCCTTTCGACCTTTTATTTTTATATTTGGAAGGAGGCTTTTGATAAAATTAAAATTAGATAAAAATAAAAAGAGAAAAAAGACTGAAAATACAAACAAATATAGTGTCTCCGCAATTTAAGTTTTTCTTCAACAAAGACTCTTTTGCGAACTCTGATGCGTTACTTTTCATAGAAATATTGTCAATAAGTGATGAAAACGCTTCCTCATCGGCAGCATCCATATCAGTAATAAGTGAACCAGTCGTCTCCATAACCAGACCTTTGCGAGTGTTCTGTAAGGAGAATGAAAAATTCATAAACTTAAATGGCTTTTATTCGTAATCAGCTACAAAACAAAAAAAAACATCCAACCCGAAGCAACTCATCCGGAAGATTAATTCGCGGTTTGAATTTAATTGATATTGCGGAACGTCGGCTCATTTGATAATATGAATAATTCATCCAATGTGGTATTAAATAATCATCCGAAGTATAAATGCCGTTTGTTCTTAATTAATAAACAATATGAGTGATAGAATTACGGATAAATATCTTCTAAAGCGACAACAATAAAGAATCTAGAATAAAATCTAACATCCAATTTATCCAATATTAATCCTCTTCGAATGGAAATAGATAACCTTTGAAAAACAAAAAGAGGAACAGCGTGAAGTGGTTGTTCACCAAGGCACACAAGATCTAGAGATATACCCATATCAATGAGACGCTGCTTAGTCATGTTAACCATATCACGATCAACATTGAAAACTCCGCCACCTGCACTGACAAAAACAATCTAAAATTTTGATTCTCTAAAAATTCCAAATTATAAAAGTCAGAATGCTGTTATATATATATATAACTTAATGACATGTAAAATTCGGTTTCAAATTGACGATTAACATATATAAATCTAAATTTGAAAAAAAGAGGAAATGTTACAACTATTCAAACTATTCAAACCTGTTGGCCAACAATTTCAAAACGGCGGTTGATAAAGTAGGCACTAAATTCATTCATGGATAAATTGAGAACTTGGAGAAAATTACCATCAGCAGCTGTTGAAAGCACAGCAAGCTCTTTCTCTTTTGCATCAATCTAAGTTGTAAATAGTTCGAATTGACACAATAAGAAAATTGAAGACTTAAGCAATTATTGAAAATAATGAGTTATACTAGCAAAGCTAAAAAAGGTAACAGAAAATCCAAAACAAACATTCAGTTGCTTGCAGATGAACTCCTTCACGGTATTTTTGTACGTACTGAAGACCAGTCGTAACTATAAGACAAAATAAAACATTCCAGCACCTGTGAAAAAATATTCATATAAGATAAAATGAACTTCAAACCTTTGATAAAACAGCATGCCTCCAATCATCGTAATGTTCATTTTGCACGATAACTCGATAAAAATCCTGCAAAACGGATATAATATCTCACACAGAACTTCAAGATGAAACAGGATTGATTTAAAAAATGAGGAACTGCGCTCGTGATCAAACCTCGTAATATTTTCCTCTGTAGTCTATACTCAGTTTCTCTTTCATTTCCTCGTTCAAAAGTTCTTCCTTAAAATACCATCTGAAAAAAAAACGATGCTATAATATCTCGTATCTTAGTTTTATAATGCCCATATTTTTATAATTTATAATTTATAATGATTCCTCTATTCATCAACTCCCTAATTCGAATTTTGGACAAAAAGAGAAGTTTTTGTCTCTCAGATATTGGACTGAAGCATGAGATAGGAATCAGTATCTCGATGAAAACCTAAATAAGTTAAATTCCCTACTTTCAGGCTATTGAAATGAATATTGCAGTAGTGTACTGATAAAGAAATAGTTTTCACCAAGTTACTCCAGAAATAAAAAAAACCTTGAAGTGACAATAAATGTTATCGAATGTGCACAATGGTGTTTATTCCACTGCTCAAACAGCTGTGGAAAAAAACCATTAACGCATTTTTCGAAATAAAGATCACCGTATGGATCGAAATCCCACATTTCTGAACTCATTTGAACATATATCAGCATCTAAATAACTTTATATCTTGACAATACGACAATTCCTACATTTATTAATAAAACTAAATAAAACAAAAAGTGAACTTTAAAAAAAAATCATGATTCGACACACACCATAGCACTTGCAGAACGAAATACTATACGTGTATCTTTTGATACGTAACCACTTGTTACCTAAAAATAAATATTACAAGTTGAGTATACTATCTAAAGTATACAAAACAGTATTTGTATTATTAAACTACAATTGCTTTAATACCTTTCTTAACGACCACCACTACGCATGGTAATGCAGCAGTCTTATGTTAAACAATTACAGACATCACTGACAAACTTTTACTAGTAAATAATAACAAAAATTGATCTGTGAAATTAAGCATCTATAAGAAAACCAACACTGAATTTGACAAAATTTGGATGTGCAACCTGCCCTCAGAACAAAACGCATCAATGTTAGAAGTTTATACACAGTTCCTAGTGTATGCATAATAATAGAATACTTACAACTTCACCTTTTGCCCAAAGGTTAATAACGGTGGATGGGATGAGCAACCACTCCATTTTCTTTCCAATATATGTACAAGTGTCAATAAGGCAATCCCGGTAGCGCCACATATCGGATCGACTAACATAACGTTCTTTTATAGTGATCTCGATGTTATCCAACATTACCTGCGTAAATTTGATTCTACTTCTATTCTAAGATATTCCTAATAGAAATTCAATAATCTTACAGTGGAACTGGAACAAAGTCATTTTTATTACGTTTACTAGCTTAACCAATGATGATGTTATGGATAAGGGAATAAATCTATTGAACCAGTGTAATACAATATTTTAATTAACAAAGCATGAGAAACAAGAGATTTGATACGAGTACTTAAGTTACATTCGTTATAGTCCAAGCTTTTATCAGAATACCTCCTTTTTTTCGATGATTTTGACCATAACATATTGATTTTGAGAAAGCGAAAACATATCGGCAATAGCTTTCTCAATATAAATGCGTCTTTCTCTGTATGTCCCACTCTCCACATCTTCGTGCAAATGCTGTACGTAAAATCGCTGATCCAGCGATAGTGAGATCTCTAATATATTACCCAAACGTAATCCAGGGAGATCTTTACTGCTCTAAAAACAGAAACAATGTTCTGATCATAAAAAATATAGAATTAATGAGCATGCACCGTTCTGATCAATATGCCCGACAGGCTTTATAACTATCGTATCCAAAACAAAACTACAAATAGCTCTCATCTTATATAGATGGTATAATGAAATCTCAGAAGAAACGCCACTGAATAGTATATATTATTTACATTCAAATATGACTATTCGAAACATTCGCTAATTATATTAAATGTTCAAATGTATATAAGAAATATCGCATTACCAGTATGACGTCACATCTCCTTCCTTTACATTTCTTGTCACCTTTCTTGCACAGATAAACACGAAATACGTTATCCTGTTTCGGTTTCATTTACATCTATGCAAATATATCTCACACATAACCCTGAAAGTTACAGATCAGGTTGTATACATCCTATGGCAAAAGCTGCTATCCTTCTCAAAAGCATCCGACTACGGCTGCGGAGGGACATATTCATGTGAACCCTTCCAACAAGTTATATTTCCTTCATTCCCTCATATACATCCTATCCTCAATATGATATTTCCTATTTGGACACTTCTCTGGATAATGCTCATCGATAGTATTCGAAAGTTCCAGAAATCTTCCCGATTTTCACCACAAGTTCTCAACATAGCGCATAAGAAGAAAATATCTCCAGAATATTCGACGTACCGCAGTTTTTATTAACAACGTTACGAAACTCCATCTTATGAAAAGATCTAAAATCCACCTATCATGAATTATCAGAAAACAAATCCGCCAGCTGTTTTTGCAGTGTCTTTTTTATGAAATGAACCAAAACAAATTTACACAACGTTTATTCGAACAAAACAATCTCAACTATAGAAACCATTGTTGGCAGAGGGTAAAAAAAATGAAACACAGAATCACGATAGCAACTGCTATTTAAAATATTTAAATTAACTCGCAATTGATTTCTGAACAAAACGAATGCATGTTTCTAACTTATCCTTCATACGTGATTTTCAAAAAACAAAACCACGGAATTCTCAACGTGGCCACTATATAATAAAACCCAATATTTCAAAAAACATAACTGCCGCTATATTCATCAAGTTGTTTTTCTTTCAACACAAAATGATGATTCCATCATTTATTGCTAAGCTTCTCAAAGTGAGATACATACTTATTAGAGACTCCGCACATATTCCTTTCAATCTATAATGAACAATATTGGTTTCACGGCGCTGTTATGCCTAAAAGAAATATTCACATCAATTTGCTAGTAGAAAAATGAACAACATACAGACCATTCCGAAAATCACCAAGAGCGCTACAAGTGCCTCATAGATTAAAGTACATAATCAAGCTCGTATCTCACAAAACTGTTCCTTTCAGTATTAGGTACTCGCGGGTATCCAGAAACCAAAGCATCTTGAGATCCTAAGATCAGATTATTGAAGACCTGAAAATTCAAAAAAAACTATGGTACTGTCGTGCATCACTGTTGAAAGGCAAGAACTATAGCGCTAAGCAGGTGCTCTGTACATAATAAAACATATTTAAAATGATTGTGGGCAAAAATTTACCTGTTTGAAAAAGAACTTTGTGTCACATTTTAGATATTTCACAGTAACAGAAAAAACATCACCTTCCAAATTGGTTCGCGAACTTTTCTTGCTGGATGCCACAAAGCTTGAAGACAATACTGAAGTACTTTGATCGGGCCGAGCGATACGCGCATAGCATCACATGCAAAAACAAATCTAAAACATTCTATGTGTATCAAATTTCAATATGCAAAGAGAATTGGTGTCAATGACAGTTAAGAAAAAGCCTACCGTTGTATTACATGCGGTGAATTTTCAAGCATATTCGGCCAAACATAATTGAAAATATGGATTAATGCATCTTCACAGCCAAAACCGTAAACCCCTAAAGTTAAGTGCGCAACAGCGTCCATTGCTATTTGACGATGTACAATATCTCTGAAAGAAATTGCAACAATGCATAATTTATTTAATAATACAGAGCAAATCACGTGCTATATGAATATTTATGCTATATGAGATCAAATAACAGGCCAACAAGATGTAAGAATTCCGTGAATCGGATGAATATGCTAAAAAAGGGATTGAAATGCTTGCAGAAATACTGAAATAGCTGTAAAATGAGTACATTAAATGTTCTAACACTACAGCACGTAAAGTTTCCGTGAGGAGAAAACATGCATTTCTCAGCACATTAAGATGAAATTCAAAATTTACATCTGGCTGAGCATAATAAAAAAAATAAACAGCAACAGAAATTTCAAAAGTTGAGACTCACCTCTCCATTAGGGCATCCACTAAAAGAGGAGTAACTGCATATATATAATCTTTGGCCATCTCTCCAATGTACTAAACAAAGATGTATCAATTAAGTCATACGAATAACATATAATTACTAATGATTTGATATTGCCCGTTAAATTAAACTATCAAGTTTTTCACAATGTTCTTTCATGGCTTTTCGAAAGCTTAAAATCTCTATTAGCGTATTGCACTAATCGTCGGTCTAAAAAAACAATATAATCCGATAAATTTATGGCAGAAAACCTCAAACATGAAGGAAAGTGCTTTAAGAACTCCATTCTGCACGTTGATCTCCGGAACACGATACTCATTCATTATAGCTGGCAACACAGTAAACGGCGCACATGTTTCGGCCACAATAGCAATAGCAACTGTAGTGCATACACGCAGCTGGCGTTCTTGTACTTTGAGATTGTTAAGAAGTGTTGCCAAAACATCATGGGGACCAATTGCCTGCAAAGACATATGCCAATAACTAACCATATCATTGCAGAAGAAAAAATTATCCGTCCCTTTAAAAAAATGTTACGCATTTCTTTTGATTATAAGCAAAAGCTCGTAACAAACTACATATGAACATATGAATAGTAATAGGAAAAGAACAAAATAAAAAGTAATGTAATGTTTCTACTGAACAAATTTTAATAAAAGCAAACTTACGCTTCAAGTCCCCTAACTTATCGAAAATTAAAATAAAATTAAATTCTAGATTTTGGATTAAATTTAAATGTAACACAAGATTTTCCACTCAAAAAAACTTCTTGAAAGACTACAAAAATCGCACAGATCCCAACATGGTCGCCGGAACATATGCTGTATATCCACGCTCGGCTCAATTTCCACTGTGTCATTTGCACATTTAACTAAAATTTCAACTTAAAATGCTATGATTTTGCTCTTCACAATACACGCATGCTATTTGAACGATGAAAGACTGTGATTAAAATTTTATGCAAATATACAAAGCGATATTTTGCATCATAAGTTGACGAACTTCATTTCTCCATGACTTTGCATCCTTTTTCTTCGTAATCCACTAATTTCGTTACGGATGACAAACCACACTATTTTCACTGGTCGGTATATTGAGAAAATAACAACGGTTGCTTTAGGTGTTTCCCGCAATTTAGCAAAATCCTTTTTTGTATTTGAATGAAATTAAATCGACAGAAAAATACTTTCCAAAATCCGCAAAATATCAAAACAACCGTTTGCAATGATGAAACATATTTCTGTCATAAAAGTAAACGACTAATCAAGTAAGAAACAAACTCGTTACTTACCTTGGTGCACGCCGCTCGCAATACCAACGATCTGCATCAATGGTGGTGGGCCCCTAAATTAAAGATAGGGAGACGAAAAACCTAAACTTCCTTTTGGAGGACGTGCGTCACGTCAATATGATGCTAATTAGAATATACAAGAGGACGAAGGGATGTCTAAGGGATTGATTTAAAACAAAATAAGTTCAACGAGTTTTGTGCACCGTGCTGATGAAAGACGATAGATCAATTTTCATTTTATGACAAAAAAACCAAGTTTAACCTTTGCAATGTATCCAAAGGTATTAATTGCTGCCCGACGAATCGACTTTTTATGAGCTTTCAATAATTCTAATAATTCGAAGCATATACGCATCCATTCCCGAGCTGATACAAATTCACTTCCACGATCGGCAATGCGACCAACTAGATCAATACAGTTCTCTTGTACTTTTTCATGTCTGAAAGATCCCTGACTTTACTTTTTAATCATCGATTCTTTAACACCTTATCCAAAATAATCACAGATAAAAACTAAATTAAAACGTAAAATAATTAAATGAAATGTTTAAAAGTATGAAAACCTTACTAAACAAATATGAGGGGGGCTTCACTGACCTCATTTCTGTCTACTTGGACGTAGTTATTATGATTCAAGAGACAAAGAATATTAATAACATAACACCATTTGATAACATCAATAACATGATTTTTCAAACATCAAACAAGTACCGATTCTTTAAAATTGGTGTCAAACGTGGCAAAAGATCCTTAATTGGTGGTGTCATCTTTGTCATGCCAATAACGTTAACAATTGCTTTTAGAGCACCCAAAATTGATCCCAGCACTTCTGGATATTCTTCACCAAGATACTCATATAAAACAACGCCCAAATGCCCCATAAGCTTCTCTTCTTGACAAATATTCATAACTGGAGCGAGCTTGGCTATCTGCAATACTAATCGCTAATAATTTCAAATTAACTAAAAATAAAAATATAACATACCGTTCATTCTAGAGCTGAGCAGGCTAGAAAAATTTTTTCAAATCGAGTTTTTTCAAATACATTTGTATGGTCTAAATATACAGGTCTTTCATTTGTGTATTGTTCTACAGAAAAAATGACCAGAACGTACTAAATCGGCAGCCTGCTGTCGAACTTTTGCAGATTTATTATTGAGACGCCACAATATAGTACCACAGATCTGCGGAAGATATGGCTTTGTACGCCGTCCCAAACCTTTGCAAACGGTACCGAATCCATCCAACATTACCGCGTCCTACAAAGTGTGTCATAAAGTAACAATTTTCATAAACCTAGGCTAGAAATATTAAAATAGAACATACCTCCTGCGTTTGTTCTTGGAAAGCATACACAATACCGTCAATAAGCTGTTCCTCCAAACGTGCATCGATTTCATTAGCTCCCATCAATGAAACAATATTTTCAATTGTTTCCATAACCATTTTTCGATACAATTCATTTTCATCCTTCAGATCATCCACTATTCGTGCAATCATTTCTGCTGAACCCACCTCAAAATATAAATGATTTTTCAACTGCAGTCATCACTTCCGCCCTTTAAACAAAATTTATTCTTTTGTATCGAATTTTGCTCTGCATCCAGTTCATCGATATTCAAGAAGGAACAAAAAACTAGAGTATCTTTAATAATAAATAGTGCTAACAGTTAAGATATGGAATCTCGATTATATCATTAATGAACAAAAGTTATCAGCATGTGCCACAAAAGTTACATCATAAAACTATAATCCCAATCACTTAAAAAGAATCAAACCTTTTGCGCCATTTCCACAGTAGTATCGACCAATTGTCGATAGTTGCGTCGATCGAGTGCCATACGATGGTTCCAAAATGCTTTAAAAAAATGTGCGAGAATTTCATCACGGATGTAAGCCGCTTCAACACCATCTGTTGCGCAACACTGCTTCACCACCTATAAAACTCTTTTTTTTTCAGGAGAAAAATAATTTGGTTGGTGAAATGATATTAATAATAATTTACTAGGTTCCACAAATTACGAAGACCTTATGATAAATGCTGTTCTCTCAACATTACGAAGACCTTATGATAAATATTTTTATGCTTTAATAAATTACTGAATTAATATTTATATATACAGTAAGTTCGCCCATATTGAGACCAATCAACAAGATCAGATCTTTTACTTCATTCTGCTGCTACTTCTCTGCATTAACTTGAAAATATATTACTACCTTCAGTACAATTTTCTTCATTTCTTCATCGGGAGACGCAAATTCTCTAATCAATATAAGCATTACTTCACGTGTATAATAAGATGCATATTCAGCATCCATCAATGGAATCAGAAAACCAATTGCCTTTAAAAAGGCAGCAAGACCCTGAAAATTATGCTTATAACATGTTCACCAGAAAGAATGAATGAAGATTGGATACTGAAAATAAAAACACAACCTTCCCCCGATGCGATCGAATACCTTTCCAAAGTGGCTTCAAAACAGAGTCAAATGCCTCGATACCATATGGAGTTGCAGCTTCAGCAAGAGCTGCCAAACACAAAGCTGTTATTGTCCGAACCTGAAAATTTTTCAATGATTTTTTCTCCTAAAAATTCCATTTATTAATTCAATCAAACCATGCTAAAAAAACGCTGAAAACTTTGAAAATTTTGTAAGCTATGTTTTATTCAACCATGATACGCGCAGTAATAAAATTCGCATCATTTGAAAATGAATTTTCTTCTTGATGCTATATTCGATTGCATAAATGTTATTTATTATTGATATTAATTAATAAAAAAAGGCTCCATTAAATCACCTTTTGCTGATCATCAACGAGGCCTGTTTCCACAATTTCAACAAGTGAACGGAGATGTGGCAAAACTGCACATCCCATAAGTATAGCCATTTGCTGCACTATCTTAATACCTGAAAAGTACGGATTACTAGAAGAGCAAAAATATTCAAGATCCTCCAGTCAATGATTTACTATCATGCCATGTTTTTATAAAAACTGTATCGTCACCCAAATTTTTACGATATTCCACGCAATGGACAAAAAGCATCCCAGAGAAAATTGAAAACTCACAAGAAGCAAACGAAAAAAAACACACCCGTGTGCCTTGCTTGCCAACTCTTTTTGCTCTTGCAAACTGCTTTTAAAAACGGAAGAAGAGCTGGAATGCCAAGAGCGGAAGCTACTACAGCAAAAGCTCGAGCTGTTGTATTCCGTACGTATTCGTCAACATTATCAATATCTGGTCGCATCGTCGAAATCATTGTTGCCAAACCTTTAGATCAAATAAAGACTAACAATTAAATAGTTCGAGTGAGCGCGAGCTCCATATAATCGTCTAATTACACATCAAATAAATTTAAAAAAATTATGTTGAATTACCAGCTGCTTTTGCAAGATTTGAAATAATTTCTCTTCCTTCAACACGTGCGTAATAATCCTCATCAATCAACAACGGCTCAATAACGACCAATATTTTATGGACATACGGTCGAACGAGATCATCAAGTTTATACAAAACGCGATCGATCACCTAAAAATTTAAAGCAAAACATAGCCACATACTACTGAAGAAATTCTCATTATAAACCTGCATACAAATTTCTTGTAAGATTATGTTACATAATAAATATCAAATCAAATGAGTGATAAACTACATAATGACAAAAAAAAAACACGGCCATCATTAGAAAAAGTTTAAGACATATGCAAAGATGGTTATCTTTCGCAGTGCAGAGATTTTTATAGTCGTCCACTATTAGTACATAGATAAAAATGGTAATATTATCGAGAACAGAACTTTGTAAAAACTTAGAACAAACAGTGCTGTAAACTAAATCACACAAAATACCAAACGTACGAACCTTTACCATCAAATGTCTTTCCTGATCCTCTAGTGTAGGAGACATCAAAAGAGGTAATATTTGATTAAAAAGCGCTCCAGCTCCAAAACGTCTTGCATTTTCTGTGATCTTACGCAATCCAGATTTCCGTTGTGGAGGTGTTCCATTTTTGATTTTTAAAAGATAAGTCATAATTTCACGCTCAATCAATTCTTCCTTACTCAATGTGCTTTCGTCTACTTCCATCAAAAGCTTATCAAAATATTGAATATCCTCTGGTTTCAATGGTGGCAACTCTGCGTTTTTTGGTTGAGTATCAATTAATCCAGCAACACCTGGAAGAGGGATGTTTTCAATACCTTCAACAGTTCCACCTTTTTTCGAGGTAGATAAAATTGCATAAGATTGATATCATGAGCAAATTGAAAATTTTTGATATTTGTGCTGAGATGGACTGGAAGTTCAACTGAGATAAAAAGTTGAAACCTCTGAAAAGTCACAAGATACAAATGATACCTTTATCAGCCAAACCAGGTCGTTCAGGTGTTCCCTGCATGATGAATCCCATTGGTGTTCCTGTTGCTCCCATTGGAGTTGGTGTTGCTAAAAGCTTACGACCTGGGGTTCGAAGTGGTATGTAACCATTGGGTGGTGGCAACACTTTGTATCCCGGTGGAAACAATGCATCCAATTCTTCATCGGATAAGGGCCTTAAATCACTTCTCTTTCAGCTATAAAAATAATCAAGATTCCTCAATTCAAAATAAAATTCTAAAGATAAATGAAATAACTGCTAAGAACCCTAATATCTATCCCGTCAGCAAAATCAGCATTCAGTTGTACTCTGCAACAAATTTATTTATGCCCAACAGAAAGCTGCATCATTGGCATGCCACTTATCTCAACAGTATTAAACCAATTCTAACTGCCTTCATCTATCTTTTCGACTGAATAGTGCTTACGAGGAAAGTATAATTTTATATATGAAATCATTGCCTGTTCCTTTCATCGATTTCTCTTTCCCACTTGAAAAGTGCCATCTGATCTGGTGTCATCGGTACCATAGGCATAATTGGAGTTTTAAGACCCATTGCAGGTGTACCAATAGGTGTTGTTCCGCCAGGTGTCATCATTGATGGTGTCATTCCTGCTCCACTTGGAGTGAAACCTGATGGTGTTGCACCGCCAGCCATATGAGTACTTGATGGTGTTGCAGCTGCGGCGACCGGTGTCGCAGCAGATGGGGTCAAATCCCAACGCGATCGGCGTTTTGATTCACCTGGTGTCTCCTCAATCTGTAAAATCACATATAACATTCTCTAATGCAACAAACATTCTGACATTAAACAAGATGTAAGTTGATCGTACAGAGATGAGTCAGAATTAGCTCAAGTTACGGGTCAAAAGATCTAAAACAGTAGTATCACCAAATAGTGGACCAATATTAAAAATAAAGTTACTTTGACATCTTCAAACGCACGAGCGTCACGAGGAGTCTCGGCTCCCCAACCCGGAGTCATTCCTTCCCTTGCTGATGGTGTCATTCCATCACGCACAGATTCTGCAAATTATATATTTCTACTAGTACATCAATTTTTTGACAGTTTCTGCATGAAATATCTTTTTATACATTCAAATGAAAATGTTCCTATTAAGATATGAGCTGTAAAATATGAGACCATGTGGAGTTTCGTCCCAACGATTTCGACGAGGCGTTTGAGTTGACGGCGTCGCATCCCATGCTTTTGCTCCGGAAGTAGGAGTTGCATCAACCCCTGCAGCATGAGCTGGTGTTTCATCCCAGCGGGCAACACGTGGAGTTGCAATCTAAAACATTCATTACCTTAGTAGATATTTCCCAACCTACTACATGAATATTCATCAATGCTTACTTCTGCTGCGGCAGCTGATATATTCGACGTAAGTGTTAGCCGTTTTCGCTGGGTGGAACCAGGTGTCTGAGAAGGTGTTAGAGCTCCCGCACCGAGAGCCTCAATTTTTGGAGTCTCATCCCAACGACCTCTTTTCTGCGCTGGAGCAGTAGGTTTCGTAATTTTCAATTCACCAGATTTTGCTTTATCACTCAGTTCCTTCTCCACTTTATCCTGCAAAACAGCAGAATGGAAATTTTGATGCAATTTGCAATAAATTATGAGAGATACATTTCTGAGTATACAGAATAGTTTATTTTTTTTTCTTAAACTTTAATATAATAGTGTAATAACAAACCGTTTCTTCACGTAACATCTGTTCCTTCATGATCTGTGCATAAGAACGATCCCGAACATCAGGTGTTTGATCAGCTAAAATACATGGCCTCAATAAACAAGTGAAAAAGAAAATTAGATGAGACCTCCTACTTGTGACTTTCCTGACTTGAGAGAGATGAATATAATACCTAAATTTAATCCTTTTTTATTAAATAATAAAAACTAGAGAGTTGTGGAAATCACGAACCAAACATATCCGCTCGTTCAGGAGAAATTTGTCGCTGACGAGCTCTTGCTTGATAATTACTCTGCCTTTCGGCAATTGTTTTTGTTCTCGTTTCCGCAAAAGGATCGTCTCCCTGCATAACAATAGAAGAAACATAAAATGAAAAATTGGAACAATTAAAAATTTGCTACAGATTTTAAATAACAGTACCTGTCCATGTCTTGCAGCTTCCTCTACGAAGCGTTTCGGAGCAGAAAACGCTGCCTTAGCAGCAGTCATCGGGCCAACCAGTTCATCTTCCGCATCTTCCTCCTCATCACCAGCATTTATTGATGTCAAGTAATCATTTTTACGCTGTCCTCGAACGCTTCCGTATACGTCCTAAAAAACTGCATTAACTCATCACATATTCTACCGTTGTTTATGTGTTTACGAAATACGCATTTACTAAAAACTCCCTGCATGACAACAGAACTGAAAACTCTCTGCAATAGAGGAAACAGAAAGGCATACTTTAAAAAAGTAATATTTGTGGACGTGTCAGACACTGTTTTCAATCTCGTTTGCTCTAAAATACTTTCCGAATGTAGAATTCATAAGAACAACTTGCCGTGTCATAACCGCCCGCTGATCCAAATGCAATCTTATCAAAGCTATTTCCATTTCCCAGCGCATTTTCACTGTTTTCATTATCATCTTCAAGGTGCCGTTTCCGTGTCACAATTTGCGTTTCAACACCTGCAAACTCAAGGTTATATTAAATTTAAATAAATACCAATTTATTTAATTCAATACTGGAAATAGCATTTCTACACAATTATAAAACTATTTATAACACTCATATTTGCAATTAGAGAATCAGTTAGGAAGTACACTACACAAGTGTAGGCAGTTCAAAACCATATTATTCCTTTTAATATTAATCATGCAAGTCATCATGGACCAATAAAGCAAGTACTACCATCAACCGATAAATGCAGCAGTGTTTTGAAAAGTTTGTGATAAAAATAGTGTTATTGTTTTCCGCTATAATGTCATTCTCATCTACAGCACTTTATTTACAATTCCAACAAAGTATATCACCCTCAAGACTGCTTCGCATGAGATAGTTCAGAATAATCGAAGGAACATGCCCTAGACGTTAATCCCTGATAATAACTCTCCCACAATCGGTGTTTCCAATTCCGTTCAAAAAAAAGAACAATAAGTCATAGCTCACTCCTACAATTGTAAACCGTCCAGGTTAAAGTTATAGTTTGATCACAGTGCAAATGTTTTTAACAACTTGTTTCAAATATTAAATTAACCTTTGCTGGACATTCCGTAGGAATCCCTCAAATCTTCTCAACACAATTTTCTTTTCTTTAGATCAATATTCTTTCCTGCAAAGAAAATGATCCATATTAGCTGAAAATTTTGAGGGGACGTTATCCCTGAGTTTAAATATCATCTATATTGCTACCGATCATTACTGTTGACAAATAATAAAATGGAGAGATACTAGGAAGGAAAAAGAGCACAAACTGTTTCTCACGTGAAAACGTCAAATTATCCCCCTTCTCTTGTGAAATGCGTGATACATGCTACCTATTTACTTAAAACGCATAAACATGTATCATATCATTTGTCTACGTATGCAGAATGCAACAGTCCACCCTTACGATCACCGACCGACCGCACACTCACAACACGCACACGAACTATCCAATAGAATATGAAAATCTGCCAAAATGCTGAGCATACTGCAAAAAAGATTTGCCTCCAGGACAATACTCAACTACTGCAGCTCAAGAATCATTTTGATCACTACAATAAATGAAATTTTTACAAGTGAAGCCACATAACTCGTTAAATTAGACACGAATCCAATCCGACAATAAAAATGGACGTAGAACAATGCGGAGGCGAAAATTAATGCAGCAACTAATTTTGCACAAACGCCCCGGATCCAATATCGTGTTCGTTAAATTTACTTCCCGGGAATCATGCCCCTCTCGTGTCGCTTTTTACTTGTTCAAACTTTGATATAGGCATGTAGAAACATAAACATGAATATCTCCACATATTCATTCCATTCATACTCTTCTGTTCTTTCCTTTACAAGTTATTAAAACAGACCGTATCCTACTTCAATACATTGAATAGGCATGACAGTAGGAACATAAATCCCTTCCCACAAATCATCCCACTATGGTGAAAATTACACGTTGTCATAGCTAAAAAACTTCAGCTATGTCAGCATCATTCTTAGTAAGGAGTGTATCGCAAAAGGAGTATGCCACAAACTGCTCGTCAATAACCATATTAAAAAAACGAACTGATTTATTGGAAAATATCTACTCAATTTGTATTCAAACAGTGGTGGGACTAACTACAAACAATAATCAAACGGCAATAACGCTGTAAAAAATACTACAGCAACAAAACGACAACAGTCACAAGTAATTCTTCAAGTTGAAATATTATGGCTTTGAAGTTCTACGACCACTTGATCACGATCTTCTTTTTTCGGTAGACGTAACAAATACGTTGATGGTGATCCACCTGACAAACAACTTATCTGAAAGTTTCCATTCACTAACTTCACTTCACTTCCTAAATGCTGATGCGATGAGTAGCAAACTGAACAGAATCCCATGGTGATTAGACCAAATTTATCTCAAGTTATTGTGATAGGAAGTGATAACCGGTATTGTTAGCACAACCCCACATATTCATATACTTTTCTATCTTCCTATTTTGAAGTCAGACTCAGACCGCAGCCCTGTATGTACGAAAATGTATTCCATTTATACAGTTCAAGACGTAATACTGTTCTTTATTTTTAGCAGTGTTTTCTTTCGTGATTGCAAAGTACATTCTTCAACAAAGAAAATCTAATTGAACGAAAAGTTTGCTATCCTTTCATGGTATTGAACACATACCCTTAATTTGACGTCATCAATGGTCACATGCTTCATCGATTCATCGATATACGAATTTACCCACACAGTACCTGCAAAATATTTAATCTCAGCATAAATATCGTTACCACAATATTAAAAAAATTAAACCCAGCAGCATGAAAGGCAGCTGCATGCTACAGCTCTTTCTCTTCAATCTTCCTTTTTGAACTCAAGATGATAATTCCACTTAATCTGGGCATTAATTAGGTTATTGTAATTTTTTGGCAAAATCAAACTTATCAAACAATTATTACGTATGACCGACCGCCATTATTAGTTTTGTCTTCAGTTTTTTCTTGTATTTAAAGAATAGAGAAAACCATTCTCATATTCATCATTTACAATCAAATAAAATCCTTAATAGTTATTGATAAATTTACCGGTGGCTGTAGCAGCACGGATGAGTAAAATTTTTTTTACACTATTATTTTCATCGATTTTGATATGAAGCTGCCCAATTCCAAGTTTTTCATATTCCGTTCCTTTTAGCACAAATACCGAACACCTATAATACACGTGTATAGAATGCTTTAGGTAGCTATAAGACTTATTTGGTAACACTTACTTGGAGGAGAATATCGATTTCGGCTCTTGCACCAATACGGCTTCTGGTTTTGGTGGAACATATTCACTCTCTTCACCTAGAAAATATTGATTCAATGAACATTTCATTCAAACGATCTGAAGAAAACACCAGAAATCAGCACTAATTACTCACTTTCATTTTCTGGCTCCAATTGAACAGCAGATGGTGTGCCGAATTTAAAATCTGAAAATATGTGCTCTGGTAAAACCAGAAAAAAATACAAATAAAGAAACAGAATGAAATTAATACAGGCTTTCTTTTTTCTTAAATCTATTCTCTCGGTCAAAGACTTCTAACATCAATCTTATCAAATGATGTTCAACAGCGCTGATATATCATCGAACACTTTAAGCACAGTAACATTTTTAGATAGACGAAAAATTATAATATGAGATAACCTAATTTAGTCGTCGAAGAATCACAAAATCCACAGTTTCCTTCACGCGCAACCGGTTTCAAGAATGAGAACGCTGGAGTTATATGAGACTTGCTGAATGATTCCACACTTTGTTCACTATAGTATATGGATCAAGGATAGAAGATACATTTATCGATATTTGGACTAGAATCTTAACTAAACTACCAACTGATTAAATCAATCTTTTTCCAGTTTTAATAAAAGTTGATCAACAACTAATCAAGTTGATCAACTAATTAACGTGCCTGACAACAGTTAACAATCTTATAACAAGACCAAAACTGTCTGCATGATAATGCAAATATTTAACTTGCTTTTTTTCATCGATTTTTTCCACTACTTCTTTTTCTGAGGACGATTTGTTGAAGATCAAATTCGACGGATTTTTTTGTAATTCATTTAATTCATTTTTCTTTAAATCATCTTTTTGACCGAATAAAAACAAAGGGATTTTGTTGTTGCCTGTTTCTTTAACGTCGTCTGTACTTTTTTTCTGGGAGCTTCCGCTTTCTGTTTCCGCTTTCGAATCATCTCTGCTATCAGAACTTCGTTTTAAAATATTTTCAGCCGCAGAGGTATTGAAAAATGGTGACAGCGAAGATGACTGTGAAGTTTGATTAGACGTTGTTTTGATATGGCATTTTTCTGAATTTGTCAAGTGCCGTGGAAGTGGACTATTCTGAAACATTTCAGAATAACAATTAAATTTTTTGAAAATATTCCTCTCAAACTACAACCACTTACATATTACCTTCTTGGCAAAGTAATATATAAGTGGTTGTAATTTGGGAGGAACATTATTACTTTTTTGGCAAAATAGGATTAGTAGAAGCATTTTTCGATTTTTGGCATTAAACTGAACAATTTCGATACCTTCTTATCCTGCTTAAAGGTAGTAAAAAAAAAGATAATTTGCTCAAAGATAATTTTTCACTTAAAAAAGTCTCTTGGCAAAGAAACAGTTTATACAACAACGAGAAAAAAAAAGTACTGTAAAAAGTAGCTACAGAACTTACATGATTCGTAATAATTACTTCTTCATCTCCTCCTTCAGGTCCACCTTTTTTCGCTCTTTTCCTTCCTCGTTTTTCTGAAATATAAGAAAAAGAAACAGCAAACTTAGATTCTTAATTAAAATTTTTTAACCATAGATAATTGCAAATAAGGACTGAAAATTACCATCATATGAGTACGAAATGTGAAAAAGACAATTTCCATTAGAACAAATTTAATGCAAGTGGTCAAGTATAAATCTAAGAACTTTGAAATAAAGCAAAAAAATCTAAGAACTCTGGGATAAAGTAAAAAAAAATCTAAGAACTTTAGACTAAAGCAAAAAAATTTAAGATTCGACAATATGATATTTTGGGAAACTGACTTAAAAAATAACACTTTTCAACATGAATTTCAAGCCTCAAAAGCCGGATAATCTATTCCAGCATTGAGAATAATAAATCTAACAACAAAATAGAACACTTTAATCATGCAATATTTCGTCATTAAAAAAATTTAGAAGCCATATAAATGTTGACATTGTTCGAAATAAAATATAATAACTCCGTAAATGAGTGCATAACTGGCCTTTGAAAGTGAAAAATTTTAGAGAGAACAAGAAGTAACTCTTTTTACCTGATCCAGCTGATGATGTTGTAGATATATCAATAGAGGGTTTTGAAATATTTCCTGGATTTGTAGTGTTACTAAACATAGCAATCGTGTTGGATAAAGATTTTTCTTGAGCTATGTTGGATTTCACCATTATTTCACTTCCATCACCTACATCTTTTTCTGATGCGGTTGTTTTCGGTAATTCATTGATAACTTCATCTTTGTTACCATTATCGTTGGACGTGTTGGTACTATCCTCGTTAAGCATATTTCCATAAGTTCGATCCAGTTCTTCGACATGTTTCAGATAATCACGAACACAGGGTGACTGCAAATAAATTCTATAACGGAATAAAACAGGGCTTGACTTACTCTCATAATTCGAAGGATAGTTTAAAAAATTATTTCAGAAAAAAAAAATATGTGAAATGTCCTGACCAAATAAAAAGGAATGAAATATTTACCAGATCCCCATCAGGCATTTCTTTCAGGGAACATTGGATGAAATAGAGAAATGTTTTATTAAGAACAGCCATTTTTTCAAGAAATAGCTTCTCTGCTTCACCATGTTTCATTTTTTCTCAATCGTTTAAATACATTCAACGTGATCCTGGAAACACTTGTAATTAAAATTAGTAATTTAAAAGATATCAAGCGAACAGAGACATAAATTCATAAAAAACATAACTCCAGCAAAAGCACTTCACATTAAATTAAAAAACAATGATAAAAAGACTTATATAAGATGTGCACATTTTTTTTTACCGTTTAAATTTATATATTTGATATGCTATTACTTTCAATTACAGGACATTTAAAAGTTTCATTAAAAAATTTCACCCTTTTAAGAAATACAAACAATGGAGGTAACCTCGTCTGAAGTAAAGAATCCACATAAACAAACATTTTTACAAATTTTGCTGCAGCCAAAATTATCAACTTTACACTATCCCTAAAAGAGGATTGTGCAAAAAGATCATGAAAGGACGTCATTCCTTAACTGAATAAAAACGGTCACTTTAGTGTATATCAGGTGCAAAATACGAGAAATAGCTTCCCAAAAATAACAGTTACGTTAGAGTTCGACGCAGTCAACGTGGAAAGCAGGAAGATCTCAGATAGCTACGTGACACTGCCCGTTTGGACGCCAATACAGTCATGCACGCCGCTATGAAAATTTGAATCTCATCGGGATTGACATATTTGCTTATGAAGTTTGTTTATATGAGGATAGAATTGAATATATTACTGTCAAGGATTTGTTCTTTTCCATTTATTTTGAATTAGTTATTTGATTACCTATAATGTTCATTCCAAATATTCTCCTTTGTTTAAGAAATATTTCGAGTTTACGAGAATTCATTTACTTATATTAGTGATAGTATTAACAAAAATTTCTTTTTTGAAATGAAAGCAATAAATAAACAAAATGGAATTTCTCAAGGAGAGAAAAAGAAAATAATGCTTTTTCATGATTAATCGATTAAGAAAAACATGTATTTCGAATTTTAAGGTGTGATATATGCTTTGAACTGATATAATATTTCATATCAAAAATGATTTTATGATAAATGTTCGCATAATCGTACTTAATGTTGTATGAATTTATACTACTCTTCCAAAATTTAAAATATTTCGACGTTGTATGCCAACTTTGATCAAAAACAACACTGACTTTGAGCAGCATAAGAAGTTATAGTGCTCCTCGACTTACAAGAGAAAATAATATTGAGTATGCGATGAAGTAAATCTACCAAATACTGTACTTCATATATGCCATGGATGAAAAATTGTACAGTACTATATTGTATACATTGCTAATATTTAGCTAGAAGAATGGGTACTCACTGTACATCAAAAAGAGAACTTGACAATTTGAAGGAATTTTAATGTACGCAAAGAGTGTTCAATATAAATTGAGAAAATAAAATGCAGAGAGAAATTCATGTAAAACACCAATGAAAATATGTTTAAAAAGTGAATCAGAATTTAGTAAATTTATACTAAGCATGTACGCTTCATTGATGACGTATACGATTGATATAAGTCTTGAACGAATCGATCCGTTCAATGCAATCATTCCATTAACTGATTGAATTCGACTTATTAAACATACCGTCAACTCGTGATTGCATCCGATAGCTTATCTAAAATTCCTTAATTTTAATTGTTCAATAATGTCTTGACACTGTTTATCCATCATCACATGATGGAGCTACTGCATATCATATTGTTTAAAATTTAAAAAAGAAAAAAAAAGTTCGCAAAAATATCATTGAAAATTCTATGAACATCATAAAATTTTTAATGATATCATTTTTTACAAAAAAAAAGAATTCAATGAAAAAATTAAGGCTTGATCTTTCGTAATTTAGTCAACATTTTTTAGCACGATAACTAATTTGTATTATTGGGTATATGATTAGATACAGGCGCTTAAATAAAATGAAGCAAAGTAGTTATTATCTTCTGGCATTATGAAAAGTTATCAATTGTTGTGATTGAAGCTAAGATTGTAACGGTCAACTCTTGAGTTTATTTTAAGAATTAGTAATTACCATTTAAAACAATATGAAAGATATAGAAATGATGGGGCACATTTTAGGATACTATCCTATCGAACCACAAAATGACGAGTTAGCAGAAACTGTGTGCTTTGGGGAAAACTTGATTTGAGATTTTGCTGAATTCAGACTTCCTGATTCAGTACTGCTCGGAAAAACTTGTGATCTTACACATTCACATGAATTTTCTGCAGCATTCAAGGAACCATCACTGAATATTGCTGCTTTCAATATTGATATTCTTAACATATATTCTATTTCATCAAGGAAAAGTTCAAAAAGTTTTTCATTTCAAAATAAAATTTACTAAAAAAACTCAAAAATTTTAAAATCTAAAAAAAATCAAGTTGTAAAAAAACTTTGAACCGGAAACTTTGAAATATATCAATGAAAGTTAATTTTTAAAAATGAATCTGTATCCAAGTCTGTTTGCTCCAATTACAAGCAATAAAGTCACCGTTTAATTCGACTATCATCTTTGAATCCCAATTTTAACACGAGATTTATAGTGATAAAGATATAAATTACAACTAAGCATGTAATTAAACTGCAAACAGCTACAGTTAGAAAAGTTGGCAGGATGCTTTCATATGTCTGATCCTGAAAACAAAAAATTTTCATTCTATTCATAAATTAAGTCATGGATATTTACATTGACCCTTTTGACCTCCACATATGCTGCTATGAACATTGTGGAAGATACAAATTGCTGTTATACAAATGAAGCTATGCAATTGCCATTCATCAATTTTTTCCCGATTTCCTTTTTTAAAATTTATTTTAAATTTAGTTTTATTTGTATTGATCACATATTTGATTATCTTCTGCTCTCTCATTCTATTATAATTATCACGCCGAGAATTATCCAATAACGATTTTATTAATTGGCATTTTTGCTAAATAAAAAATTCAATTTAATTTCATGTTTATTCATTTATGCATATTTATACATTATCCATTTATTACAAATCTTTTAATGCATATTTATGCATTATCTGCCTATTTAAACTGAATGAAAGATAAATGAGCAAATTAAATACTTAATAGACCGATTATAGGAGGGTAGGCCAATTATTGCATCAAATCATGTAGATTGATGATAAGATTGATTGCAGGAGATGATAACAAAAGCTTGTTTAGATTTTAATTAGTCAGAAGAAATTTCAAAAATAAGCATCAAATTCTGGAGATCAGTGATAGCGAAGAAATGTTATGCTTATTTGAAATTTCTTCATGCGACATTCATAATTAATAAAATTAAAAATTTTTCGCCAAATAGATCAGCTACTTACGGTTGTGAAATTCATTGCGTGTGAACATTGATCGAAATATTTTGTAAAACTTAACTGTGCTTTGAAACATATTCCTGACATTTCTGTTCTGTTCTTCTAAATTATTGTCAAACAGTAATTATTTCACTAAAAATTTCTTCATAATTAATTTATAAGAGCGAGCTGTTGGATGCATAAGGTCACTATTATGAGGTCATAATGATTAGACCGTATGTGTATGTATATGAATATGCATAAATAAATCATTGTTCATGTTTATACACAAAACAAAATTGAAAACATCCAACCATTTCAGCGAATTGGAATAGAAAAATAGTGTCAGTAGAATCGCAAAGTCTCGAGAAATCATAATCGGGATCAATTCCATTAATAGTAATAGTTGAAACTATCATATCAGGTATTCCTTCATTCCAAAATGATATCAAATGAGTTTCGCTAGTCTTAAAACTTGCAAAATGATTGAAATTTTAAGAGTTTCAATTTAAAATAATTTAAAGTTTCTTTATAATTAACTTCTTAAAAGGACCTGTTGAAAATTTAAAACGAAAAAAAATGTTGGTTCTTCATGATTAAAACTTTCATTCACAACGATATCATTAAGAAAGTAACCTGTTGTTTATCAAAGTTCACTTTCATGATTTTAGAGATAGTCTCATTATTGAATAAATTAATTAGACGTAGCTGAAGTGTTGGTTGAATACAGGTATTGTGCAGGTCACAATTATTTGACCATTCCATCTCTTCCAATTTAACATCAGTCCAGAATTGCGCCGATAAAACATAGCAAAATGTTAAAAAAAGCAAAACGGTAATTGATAATCGCATACTAATGGTAATAGCTGCAATAATATTGAAAAAATCAAACTAATTTTATTTCAGTCATTCAATTAATTATTACGCTATTTCAATTTCTTACAATTACAATTAGCAGAAAAAAAAAATATGAAGATAGCGCAAAAATACTAAATGCAGCAAATGACTTCTTCAATTTCTTTCAAATTAATTTAAGGTAAATATAACCCTAAGATTTTAGTGATGACCGAGAATGCTAAAATATTCTATTAAATGTAAATATTTGTCAATAATTGAAATCTAATAATAAACGCAACATTTTTATCAATTACCTGTTTTTGTGCAATCTATTTTGATATAGCAATTTGTGATTGTTGGACAAAGGTCACTGGATAGAGGTCACTTATTCATCGTATCAAGAAAACACTCCATAGTTATTGTTTTTATCAATGATCACGGTTTTTTCGAGCATTTGATTGTCATCCTCATTATATCAGTGACGACTGCTCGATTTCATAGAGATCACAATAATGGATCAGAAAGCAATTTCTACTGGTTAAATCAATTCAGAATATGAGTCAATGAGTAATTGCATCAATTATTGGAACAAAAATTGCTTTTAGAAAAAATTTTCAAATTAAATTAGTATGGGTAAATTAATTAAATTAGAGTACATTCCGTAGACTTAATTTTAAAAAGTTTCATTCAGCTAGAATTAAAAAATTTATTTATTTAAAGTAAAGTGGCTTTTCATTTCAAATTTTGCTATTACAGTCACAATTACTTTTAGCCCATATTTCATTATTCAAAAATTTCCTTTTTATCGAAATCTCAGAAATTCACCTTCAATTATTATCATTTAAAAAATTCATGAAATGTCCCACATTTCATAAAGTTATAATATAAGTTATAAAGTTACCATTCAAGTCTTTCTTCCAATGTTGCTCTATTCAAATTGATCAAATCATTCATTTCACTCTTTCTCTTTTATACATTTAAAAATATTTACAGAAATGAGATAAATGCCTCTTTGAGACAGTAAAAATCATACATGCATGCATATTTGCAAACACATTTATCACAGAACATTGTTATAAAAATAACGTGACAATAATTTGTTAAATCGAAATTGTTGTTTTGATCTACTGCATGTACTATCGCACTATCTTTTCTCATTCAATGATCCAATGGTCAAATGATCTAATTGAGGGATAGAAGACTCATTACTTTAGACCTTCTTTATCTATCTCTTCACTATTTAAGGCCTTCGAAAAGTGATTGATGAATGAATTTTTTGAAAATCAACTAACAGTATCGTAAATTTCATTTTTCTAATAAGTTTTCACAAAGTTTTTTGTTATTTTGTAGTAATTATGTTATTGGTAATGTTTCATAAAGATATTTACGAGCAGTGATGTTAGAACAGTGAATAAATGTTTGCTAATTAAAATGTTTGCTAATTAAATTCCTGTACTTTGGATCATCTGGCTCTAAACGGTTAATGGTTATTTTTATGATCCATATGTTAGACAGATTCCAGACCACTGTCCTCATGATGTTCGTACAATGATGAATTGGGTGACAATCGTTTTGACATTGTTGATATGGTCCCTGTAATCGTTGTCTTTTGTGGCATGTAAGATAATGAAGCTGGAGTTGAATTACGATTCAATAATCTTGACCCTATCATTGTGCTGTCATCATCGATAGTCGAATTTCCATTGATCCAAAATCGTTGCAAAATGCATTTTTGATCCCATGGAACATCATACCTGAAATTAAAAAGTTTTTCCGAAATAATTTTCTGTTATCAGGAAAACTACAGTCAATTGTGCAAACAGTTTATAAATCGATACCAACCTATCATCAGCATTTTTCGCAGGTTTTGCAAGTTGTTCCGAGTACAAGTAGGAATTTAAATGACTGTTCGGTTGTGATCGTTTCTGTAGCAATGATATGAAGTGACGTTGCTTGCTGATAACCAGCAGTAAGCAAATCAAGCCTAATAGACTTATTAATGATAAGCCAAGCAGAAAAATAAATAAAGTTTGCTGTCCGAGAGAAAATTGCACAAACTTCTCTATCAAACCCATTTCAGCTCTAACATCTTCGTCGGTTGATTCATACTGCAATTTTTTACAAAAATAATGTTAACATGTTAGTGTTAAATAATGAGCAATGCATTATGAATTGATTTAACAAATCAAATTAATTCCGATCTTTAATTTTATTTCGATAGTAAGAAATGCTATTGTGTGCTCATTACCTCAGGCGCTGATTCAATAAGCGTCATGTCATCTTGCGCTAAACACCACGGACAATGTTTCGTATATTTTCGGACAGCAAATGAAGCATTAAAACATTTGGCTCGAATTTCAACAATAAGTTTGCCACGTCTTTCATCTATCAATAATTCATTTTCTGATACTAACTTTGAATAACTGTCAAGTTCCTGAAAATTCTAAAATTGCTAAAAAAACCTAGGTAATAGCTGCTGTAAATTCCGGATTATTATATTAATCAATGTGATATGACTTCAGTGGTGGTTTAGCAAGAAAACTTGACTATCAAACATTTTTATTTAAGATAGCATCAGGTCTGAATATGGGCTCAATCAACCAATCCAGTCATTAGGTTAACAATTTAAAATTTTTTCCAGAATATGTCAACCTGTTTAATTTTAGTAAAACTTTCAGTAAAAAGTGTTATGTTTTTCAATTTTTTGATAAGAATTTTAAAGCAAATTTAAACGAAAATCATAAAATATATTTAAAATAATACAGACACATTTATTTTTTTGGATTCGATAAATTATATAATGTGGGCTAATTAAATTATAAAAATTTTAAGATTAGTATAAAACCTGAATGTCATCATTTTCCTTGAATATTTCGATATTCTGTGTAGTATCACAAGTTCGAGAGAATCCATACAAGGGATCCATACCAATGACTTCACATTGAAGAGTAATTTCATGAGGCTTACCATGCATCCAATGAGTAATGAATTTTCGAGAATGTCTCTAAAAAAAAGACTCAAGGAAAAAGACTCAAAAAATTTCTACAAATTGATTTTCTTTTTCTTTTTTTTTTAAATTAAATGCTAATGTGCATCCAATGAGTAATGCAGTTTGTCAACACTTTCAAATGCTATTTTAGTTCATGCTTCAGTTAGCAAAATTTCAGAAATAGTTGTATAAACTAATATAACTTCGTAAAAAATCCAGATTTTTTTTCTCATTGGTCTTAAAGTTCAATTTGAAATTGTAACAAAAATGAAATAATTATGCTGATGTGCTTTCCTTTCCCAGTACGATTATTTTCAACTTTATTCAAAAATTGAAAATTTCAAAAATTTAATTGTGAAATATAACGTGCTAACCTCAACGAAATTTTCCGTAATACTCCAGCTTATTGCGATAATTTCAGCGTTAAATTTGTTAGACTTAGAAATTCTAAAACGTGGATTAACACATCCACCTGTTGTTAGACACGCTGGCTTCCAATGGATCGCTTGAAGTTCTAATTCAATCCAATAATTGATATTTTCCATTGAAGAAAGTATAGAATGAAATCGTGTTGCTGTTATTACTGCTAGGCTAATTAGCATTTGCATAATTTTTTCCTTTTTTTTGGTCCTAAACAAAAAAATGTGATTTATAATGATTGATTAGGTTGGCAGATTAGCGATCGAGAAAGGATAGTGAAAAAATTCTTTTTAAAATTAAATTGCAGAAAAGCATCACATTAAGCAATAAAAGTTCAACCTCTTTTATGTATATTTCAGAAATATAAGCTAAGTAAAAAGGCGATAAATGAATTGAATAAAATTTATGTTTAAAATTTAATTTAAGTTTAAAAAGATAATTTAAGCTTAAAATTTGAGCGCAGTAATGAATTATGTTAACTAATAATGCTAACTATTTCTAAAATGAAATGAAACATTTGAGAGAAAGATTTTGCATCAAATTTTTGTCAATAATTTAAACAAAGTAACAGATTGAATTATATTTTGCGAGGAGATAATAATAATTAGAAAAATTGAAAATAAATTTAAAAATTCAAAGAAGATTGAAAGAGAATGATATTTTTCTGTGTTTGTTGGAATTCTGATAGTTTTGGATTACCGTTGTATGTCCGACCGATTTGAAAGATTAAAGGACAGTAAGGGTGAGATGAGAAAGATAGAAAGGATATCATACTTCTGATAAGAAATTGAAAAGTTTCATTTCATGGAGGTGAATAAAAAGAGCCGTAGAAGTGATGGATGAGTGTTAGATGGCTTTTGGCCTAATTGAGAAAATTTTAAAATTTAGAAAAGGGCGGAACTTTTCTATGAAAATGAGGAAAAAATTTTTCGTGAGGTTTTTATCAAAATGTGTTTCGTTTCGTGTTTCACTGATATTATCGCTTTTCACATATACATTTTGTCACACAC
>UPTC01000143.1:240-20258 GCA_900537255.1 Acanthocheilonema viteae | reverse complement strand
ACACACACACACACACACACACACACACACACATGCACAGACATGCATACTGCATTGGTGCTCTTCGCTCCGTGAACAACCTGTATGATATATTAGAAGGGAGACTTCCTGTGATCCCTTTTAACGAGCTGTGATTTTGGCTAAACTTATTCTTGGATATTTTTAATAATCCTGAAATAATTTTTAACAGTTTATCTTGTAAATGGAAAAGAGATGGTAATCAAATTATTGAATCTCTAAACTGAACTGTGTCCTTTAATTTTTGATTGATTGTCTAAACTTTTGTAGTTCTGATCGAAATTTGAAACCACTTTGATTATTTAACTAACATTCAACAGATAGTAAGTGCCAGATTTAAATAGCCAAAAAAGATTTAGGATAAAAATGGAGGAATAAATTTACTTTTAGATTAAAGTATATTTTTCAGTACAAGCAACTATGAACTATATCTCCTCCTAATTTATTCAAATTAAAATACCAAAATATCAACAAGTGAAGATAATGGAAGCTATTGCTAACCAGCTATTTCGTAAGTTATCCGATAATTTAACTCATAAAATGGATCGGAAAGAGGACAATTGTTCGGTTGATCATTCCGTTCATCGTTATTGCTCTTTCTATTCCCATTGGGACCACCGCATGAACCTCTCTTCTTTGCTTCCGCATTTCACTTTCAGGCTAATGTGCTGTGAAATGTGTACTCGGCAAATAAATAAGTAAAGACTAACCATTGCCATATCACATCTTCTCATCTTCAAGATTCTATCACTCGAAATTAATCATTGCCGTGTTATTCGATTCGAATAGTAACTCTGTCGCTAATCCCAATGGAATACAAATTTGCGCTTCTCTTCGACTGCTATCGTTGATGAGATTTTTGAATTTCATCAGTGTTATAGGCCTTCAAAAAGAAGCCAAAACTGCTAGCCTGTCAATTTAATTGGCTTACTTAGCCACTTTTCAAAATTTTAGTGGTCATTACTGGAAGTCATAATGATTAAGAATGAAGAATTTTTGTTTAAGATGTTTGAAACAGTCATAAAAATAAATATAAATTTTCTTCCGAATGAAAGAATGAAATCTCATTTCTTTCGAAGAATAATTGCTCAAAAATTCATGATATACTTTCAGAGTCTTTTATTCATTTTGAAAATATTTTCAATTTTTAACAATTTCAATTCATTTTAAAAATGTCTTTCTGAAAAATGAATTTCTTTTTGAATTAATAATTTTTTGCAATTATCCAATTGTTCATGTTTTATTCTAATGGATATTTTTCATTCGTGCATAATTCATTACTTGACAAGATAGTCAAAAAAGTTCATCATTCTGAAGTAGTCCTTACTCACAGACAATTCATTATAGCTAAGACCGAAATAATAATAATCTATTTTAGGAATTCATTTATCCTATATAGAAGTTGTATAAATTTTCTGATAGTAATGATGGATTCAGATTCTTTTGTGGTAATGAGTTTGAAAAAAAGAAAAGAAGTGCAATTGTTACTTAATGAAAACATAATTTACATCAATCGTTATTAGGACGCAAAATTTTAATACTTAATTTTTTAAAATCATTTATGTTTACCTTTAGAAACGATTGTTTTTAGTCAACATCGCTCCATCTCTTCATATTTTAAATTAATGCGAAAAAAAGATTTACCGCATTTTAATCATTAAAAGATTATTTAATATAGTTAATAATTCAATGACAAGTGTATAAAAGATTGGTTGGAATAAAAGTTGGAATAAAATTTCTTAATGCTAAGGCTTTTCCAACCTATGTCTCCAAGACTCAAGCAATATAACGCTTGAGTGACATTTAAGCTTAGCAGAATGTATTTGAAGTTTATGCTTGATCAAACAATAAACGAATGAGTAAAATCTAAGCGGCGATTGCTTTCAATGTTTGACGTTTGATAGCTTCTAAGCGCTTTTGGACACTCTTCTGAATGATGAAAATAATTGGCTTTTGGCAGGTGAGCTCACTGAGAGGCGGTAATTGTTTAATTTAGTCAACGATGCATCCCAGCAAATGTTATTCTTCGACGTTAATAATATTCACTTTATCTTATGTCGGAAATTTATTGAAATTATGGAATTTCGTATAATATACAAATCAAAATGGATTCAGCATTTATGTTGACAGTTAAAAGTCCAACAAAGCTATATTAGCCACTTGATAATTGCTAATAAAAAAATGAATACTTGGCAATAAGGTCTATTCAATTATTTGTGAAATAAAAAATTACAATATGGCTCATTTAGTTATTTGTACAAAATACAATATGGCTTATTTACTTACTTGTCTAACAACAGAATGCAATATGGCCTTTTTGTTATTTGCATAATAACAATAACATTATTTGCACAACAACAATGCAAAAAGGCGCTGTATATGAATGCTGAATTAAATTAATGCAATAATTTTTCATTCCTTTCACATTAAAATGCCAAGTTCGTATGAGATTTCATGAAGTTAGTCCTTTTCAATTTATTTTTTAAATTAAAGCCTCTGTCGGGTTAAATTTCAATGAAATAGCCTGGATGTGTTTACAGGCGAAAAGCCAATCTAAAAATGTCTCGACAAATAATTTGCATTGATCCTATCGATCAAATAATGAAAAATCTAATTCTATATATATATATGAAGGATCCGTTCAACTTTCTTCTTGAAAATTACATTGAGAGCATTTTTGTTCAGCAATCACACTATTCCAAATTGCTTTTAATTGTAGCCAAACACCGTCCATTGTTGGTCGCTCATTGACCTTTGTGTGCCAGCAACGTCTCATTAACTTTATAACCTTCCGTGGTAACTCGGTATTATGCGTTTCTGTAACTTATGCAATTTCTTTATTAGAACTAAAATGTCTAAAAAATATGAATTACAAAAGAAAACCAATGGATTCTAGTCAGATTATTACTTGCATCTCGCAATCGTTGAAAAGGTTAGAGAAATAAAATTAAAAAATTTATAAACATTGATTATTTAATGATGATATTTTTATTCTTTTAAATGGAAAATACTTTAACGGAAGAATAAATATAATGAATCATATCAAAATCATTTTTGATAACTGATAAGATACTGACTAGGTCGTATTTTATATCCAGCTATCAATTTAGTTCGAATTTCATCAGAATTCATCGAAAAGTACGGTAGATTTCCGGTGAAAATTTCGTAAAGTGTAATACCAAATGCAAAAACATCGGTAGCTTCTGTTAGTTGTTTCGTTTGGAATACTTCTGGTGCAAGCCAACGAATATTTATCGGTTCTTTGGGATTCACTTTTTTAGTCCTCAAAAATTGTCTCTTCGAAAAGATGAATGTTTCATCCATTCAATACATCATCAATAAATAAATTCTTAAAAATGAGAAGGCTTCAGGCGACTTACTTTCCAATATGGGACTCACGATAATCACCCAAGTAGTATTTGTAACCATAATGGGAATGATAACTGATAATCTTCGAACTATTACTAATCATTATTTTCCTTACAAATATATTTCTAGCTCCAATATCGCAATGCAGCAATCCGAGAAAGTGCATATCGGATAAAGCTTGCGCTATTGTCTGTGCAATCTAAAGAAATTATGATATTTAATATCAATAAAACATAGAGTTTCACAATAAATATTTAAGGACGAAAATGCCAAAGAATGAACTTACTTTCAATTTATCCATAAAAGTAAGTTTTGACCCCATCCGTTGCGCAAAATCCGGATAGGAGCCATAGTTCATAAAAGGATAAATAATCATATACGGTGATTGAAAAACCCGTACGGATTGCACTGCTATCACCGAATCAGTGGACACGAATTGGCGCAATAAATTCGAAATATGTAATTCCTTAAACCGACGTACTGATTTGATTGAACTAAGTGAAGTATTAATTTAGAATATCAAACTTTATGTATAAATCATTTTCATATCTATTATCATGAAATAAATTTTCCTGTTATTTCAAAAAAAAGAAATTCAAAAGTGTGAAAATTTTTAGATTATACCCGACAGATATTATTGAGTTCATTGTGATCATATTTGTGCATTACTTTAATTACAACTCGTTCACATTTGTTTAATGTGCGCAAACTACCAAGAAAACACTGTAATAAATTACCATAAATATTTTAAAATTTTCGAATAGGAAATTTTTTAATTGAAAAATGATTGTTTCTTAATTCTAAAATGATCCAAGTTGATCTGAGACTGATATTTGGTAAAATGAAATTATCAGACAAACATTAGTATCCTCTGAGTCTAATTAAAAAATTATGAACGATATTTCATTTAATTAACAAACTGATTGACTCCGCAATATTGTTCATTACAGCAGGCATGTTGAGATTTTTCAATGGTGGAATTAATTTTAATGCGTAGTATTAATTAATAAAAAGCGAGAAGTCATAAATTAGTTCAGTTTCGAGTAATGAACAAATTTTTCTCGATTGCTGTCGATTGATTGATTAACTGATACAAGTATGGAATCATTTGACAGCGTTGATTTTTCTTGACATCAAAAATTCATCAATTACATCAGCAATTGTCCCTTTCGAGATGAGACTCTCTGTTTTGATGATATCATTCTCTCTCAGGAATAATCCTGAGAAGCTATAATCATCTTCATCTTCCACATTTGAATTGATAAAATGGCGTAATATCACGTTTGTTCTCAGTATTGCCGATAATACATTCATCTGTAAAATGCGTTTTTGGAGGAAGACTAATTGAACTTTGAAAATTAATTTTTCTTTAGGTTAGATAAGTAACTCAGTTTACTCACAGGACTCCGAATGCATTTCTGAATTAATCTGGCTATAGAAACAGCCAACGGATAAATGGAATTTTCGAAAGTATAAGTTCGACAAAATTTCAGAATCAATAAATGACATTTTTCATGCCTTTCAGACATAACTGAGAATCGGAAAATATCATCATGTGTGCGAGAAATCACATAATCACCTAAAATAAATTATTTTATGAGCTATTTGTATAAAAATTTATAAAAATTTACGATAAATTCATGGAGAAGCGATGAATTTACAACAAAGCTTTTCTTTTTGCGCACTAATCCCAGTGATAAATTTAGGTTTTATAAATTCTATAGTATTTTTTCATTTGAATTTTTTGATATCATGGAGAAAAATTGCACTCATTCCTTTCAACTTCAGCACCTGGTTTCTTGAGCAATCGCTCTTCGATGAACATTTCAGAAAGTCGTCCAAAATAGTTTTTTTTCTTCAGTTGTAATTCATCGCCGGAACAGTCATTCTGCTCACTCTACATAATTAATATTAATTAATTAAATTGAAATTACAATTTTCATCACTTGTATTTATATCAATAAGAAAATTGATTGTAAAATCTATGTATTTATATCAATAAGAAAATTGATGTAAAATCTATTCTTTACACTAAAATAGACTACAAATGATAAGATATGGATTTTAATATCATCAGGTATTACCTAGAAAGACTCGGATGATCAGATGATGAATTAAAAAAATAGAAGAACATTTGATTTTAATTCTAATTCTCCACAACAAGAATAACTGATTCTAATCTTTCATTTTCATTAAAACTTCAGTAACGTGCTGAATGGTTTGAATCTAAACATGCAGAATTTATCGAATAATGAATTTTGACCATGATAGGATGCATTTCAAATCCCATATCGGCAATCAATAACTGAAGTCTCTGCACAGCATCATTGCAGAGAACTTCAGAAGAAGAATTGTTTCTCTTTTTAACTCTTTTTCCTGCTACAGTTTGAATTGCTGCTTCTGAGATCTGCAGATTTTCCTTTCCTTGCAACAATTTAAAGAAACATTCTGTAGAACTAAAGTGAGATTATTTTTTATTAATTGGCACGCAATGCGTATGATTAATTGTCGGATGCTACACTTACTGGTAATCAATTTGGCAAAAAATGAAACTTAACGCTACCGTTTCCATTTAATACACTGTCACTGAATGTTTAAACTAATTTGTCATAAACAAACAAGTTGTAAACAATGAATCGCAATAACTGAACTAATCCTTTTTTAGCATAATCATTAGATAAGAAATTTGAATTTCCTGAAAAACTACTAGACAAGAATAAGAGATTCTATTTTCTTCTCGTTTTTTAGATCTTTCCTTTAAAAGAATTCATTTATAATTAATTCTTTTAAATTATTGGCTGTAAAATTAGTTGTACAAATAAGTGCATGGTAAATTTTGAAATTGCTTTTTTTGAAAACTAATTGAAAATTTATTTATTATTGTTGAAACCGTTATAGTTTAAATAGTAATGTACTCTAAAATAGATAAGTTAATCTTTATTTAACTATGTTACTTTCTCAATCTTTTAAATTAAAAATCATTTAAATAATATATCAATCCAAATAACACTTAAATTGTTGCATTAATCTCCAAGTTAAAAAAAATTTGCAGTAAAATATATTATTTTCATTAAATTATACTATTTTATTCGCTTCCAATTATTTTTTTTAGATTATACTTTTGGCTATTACAATAATACAAAAATACCTGACCGATAATTGATAAGATATCGCTGACAGTACGATCAAAATCTGATCAGATGACAATTGATAACGCATATAGCACAGTGCTTATGATAAATTTGTATACTATTCTGATGCTGATATCGCTCATCGATATACTAATTGTACTGTATATTTCCACGGAAATTAGATTAACGCGTCTTAAAAAACAAAATTTACAAGTGATGTAAATTTTGATTTACAAGAGTAATTCTCTCACAATAATTTTGATGTATGATAGACAGTTTTCTTCAAACGATAACTTTTCTCTCTCAATTAATTCTCGAGAAACAGATTGATTGAATGATGAGAGAGGAAGAGATAGAAATAGAGATAGAAAGAGAGAAGTATCTTTCAATTCTTTTATTAATTCAGCTGGTCATTACTTCTTCAATTTAATCGCATGATTATTTATTTTCAAATCTTTTTATTGCATCTTTTTTTAATTTCGGTAAGATTTATTTTGTCCATTAAAAGCCGAAATGATTTATCGATTGCTGATATTCTCAATGAATTTCTTTTAATAGCTCTTGAATGATTTTATTTCTTTCATTTTCTTGAGACACTATTGTATTTGAATATGTTACAAAATTAAACTGAGAAAAACTTTTGATAGAAAATTTCATTCTTTGATCATATTGAAATATTGATTTTTATGAGACATTCAGAGAATTGCAACGTATTAAAATTTAGTGTCATTTCACTATATTTACGGTTGAAATGCACCAAAACATTTCTATGCAAAATATAATACTCTAAAGAAATATAAATTCTTATCCGGCTTCAACTTTAAATACTTAAGTTTAATTTCAGAGCTTCATATGGTGAAATGATGAAAATCTTTCTTTGCGTTTGCTTATTTTCTTTTTTGATTTCCTTTTTTTTCTTTGATTTTTTATCTCAATATTTTTCACACAATTATTGCAATAATAACAACAATCGATATATGCTTCCTAAAACAATAAATGAATAAGTTTGCATAAATTTAAGCATCAAATATTAAATTATCAAATAACTAATTCGCAGTGCATTTATTAGAGCAGAAGAATGTAAAAAACGATTTATAATTTAAATTTCAATTCGTTCATGGTTCGGATGTCTTCTCAATTCTATCATGAAATATTCTGCGCTCCTTTTTATAAAACATAACTCATCCTTCAAATGGCCTGATAAGTCATTTATGTCTAAGCCTAATAATTGTATTTGTCCAATTAGTTACTAACTTTATTTCAAATTTTCAATGAAAAATGCTCAATTAATTGAACATCAATTTGTCTTTTGTTTTTTTAAAAAAAGCAACAACCTTAAAACCTCTTAATTTAGACATCCAAACCAAAATTGAAATTACTTATAGACTAATTGCACTACCAATTTGAGAAATTTGCATAATTACTTTCTTAGCAAAATTTTAAACATGTATGCATAATTCTCTTATTTCTAAACAAAAAAAAAGGCGAAACAGTTGTTTGGCAATGCAATGAGTCTTTCAAAAGGCAGTGTTGAAAGTCAATTTTTCCTGAAGAAAGAAAAAAAATTGTAAAATTACTTTCAAGGTAATAGAAAAAGGATAGTGCTGAGAGAAATTTGCTTCAGCAAACAAAAAGAAAGAAGAAGATATTTCCGATTAATTTCTTTCTGATAAGATTTACTCATAAATTTCAAATTTCATCAGTCCTTCTAATTTTTTTTTTTAAGAATATGTTAAGTTTAAACTTTCTCCCCAATATATAGCATTTTTACATTTCAATTAACACTGAAATTAAATAAATGTGTACAAAATGAGTGCTTTTATTTTTTCTTCGGGGTAAAAAGCAAAATGTTTTTTCTTTCGAAATGCTGAAAATTTATACAAAAAAGAAAAAGTTGTTGGGAAAAAGAAACAATGAAATAGGAAGAATCAGTGCAATTGAAAGTGATTGATTGTTGGCATATGGAAAATAATAATCCTATATTTATATTTCAATAGGTTCCGATTTAGGCCTATGTAGGCCTTGGAAGGTATAATGTTGATACCTTCGACATCCAATCACACAGGCAGACAATAAAGCAGCAGTGGTACAGAGAAGTAAAATGATAAGGATTGTGATAACAATACGATTGATGCCATCAACAGTTCCTTGAATACGTCGTGTCGTATCATAATTATCATAAATCATTCCCAAAAAACCATTGATAAAAGCCTTCTGTTCCTCACGTGAATACGAATCAAAGCGTGACATAAGGGCACGCGCCTCTAAGCGTGATAAGGGCCCCGTGGTGATCTGTAAACATTAATTTTTGTAAATACATTCTCCTTTTTCCAAATTATTTTAGAATCTTTTACTCATATAATTTAAAATTTATTTAAAATTTTGCATCTGATAATATATGGAGCATTTTCGGAATAGAAGAAGAAGTAAGGATATTTACATTTGCGTGTTCACTATTTTCCATTTCCATATATGATCTTTACTTGTGTTTATTTTAAAATTAAAAATAACGATTTCATAAATCAGAAATTAAGCATTTTATCTTAGTAGAATTTGATCAAATTTAGCACAGCACTTCATATCCTGTACGTTCTTAACTTTATTTATGTAGTGAACAGTCTGGACACGAGGAACAAAATGGCCATACATTTATTGAGCTAAAATATAAATTAAAATTATGGGAATAATAATAATAATAATGAGAGAGTGTTTCTTTCAACTCAAAATTTTTCTTTTTTAAAAATAACTTCATTTGCTTTGAAATAAATCAATATAATTGAACTAAATAGTTGAACTAAGCTGCTTTATACATCAATGGAATAATAGTTTTAAGTGAGAATTAATATTTCAGTTTTGAAATGACTCATTCCTTCTTGCTTCACACAACTAATCACTCCTTCTATATATGATTGCTGTAGAAGAGTTTTTTATTTTATAAATGAAATCTTTATTAACTATTTCTTTATAATCAAATTAACGAAATAATTTCGTCTTTTGATAGCTAAAAAGTATTAATTAAATTTAATAATTTGTTAATTGAATTAGCTTTCAAGCTGAATGAAATGAGATAGTATAAACAATATTGAATTATCATCGACTTTGCTTCATTTGGGTTCGTCGGCATGATGAAACGAGAATGTTACTGTTGCATACTCATTTTTCAACAAAATATGCATAATGTCAGCCATACATTTATACCTTTTAATATGGTACTGATTAACTTATCAGTGTAAAGTAAGATGTAGAAATGAATAATTAATTTAAACGAAAGCTATGAAGATATCATAGATTTATTTTATTTTTAATATCGAAATTTCTTAGTTCGAGTATAAGAAATTTCATATTTTTTCGTTACGATAACGTAAATGCTAACAGATTCAGTTTCAAATTTTAGCAAAATTATTCCAATTCAATGTTATTTTCACTAAATTATGAATAATTCATCGCAGCTTGTCATTCCCGAAATTCTATCAAATTTTTTACGACAGAGAAATTAATTTTAACCAAAATAATTCTTAAGGTCGCTGAAGTCAAGCACAAATGGTTGTGGGAAAAAAAGCGCTACAGTCATTAGCTGAACTGTTATTTTTTTATCTAACAATGGAAAAGTCATCATATCAGTTCAATTATTCAGCAGAATTCACATCACTGTTAGATAAAATTAAAAATGAAGGAAATTTTCGAATTAAATTATTTTGATACTTCATTTATGCTTTTCAAAAATTTATCGCTTTATGACAGGCAAATGAGCTTTTGTTTAACGCATCTGTAAAAATGTTTCATTATGGCTTGGTAAAATAGCTCTCACTTCTTCAGGGTAATCTTTATTCAGCCAAGATAGCAACAAATAAATTTATGGAAGTTTGAAAAAAAGGAAAAAGTATTTCGGACTGTAACAGATAAATGAATGAGCGTTTTTTAAAAAGGAATGAATTATAATTTTTTTAGAAATTTAATGCAAATATTGACATCAAAGCAAACGAAATGAAAAGCGAAATTTTGAAAGCAGTTTAATCCAATAGAACTAACAAATGCTAATTGGATAAATAAATTTTGACAATAAGCCATCATCAATTCAGTCTGTAAGGCATACTTTTTTTTCATCAAAAACTTTAAGACCAACATCTAATAAGTCTAACGATGTCATGCATCTTTTTATAATCAATGAAAAAGAAATAAAGTTTTTAAATTGTTTTGCAAAAATATTGGGGAGGAAACACAAGCAACAAGAATCAGCTAAAAAAAGACTTTTCTCCTCAAAATATTTTATTACAAGGTTTATTTTTGTGTAGAACAGCTGAAATAAAAAAGCCTAGGCGAAAATTTCCAATTCTATCACTCATTTTTCTAGAAGTATTATTAAAATTGCCAAAAAAAGTTTCCAAAAGTAAAATTTGCCAATTATTATCTATAGCAGGATAGATGAAAAGGCTGATGTTAAAGGGACATCTTCAGGCTCATTTTCTGCTCAATGCAGTATAGAAAAATTAAACTTTTTTCTCGCTCATCGTCATCACTCTGAAGAGTTTATTTCGAGAAAATTTGAGTTAGTGAAGAACAGTTTGAAAATTGATTTCGAGTAAGAATGAATGAATCCTAAACATACAGTTTTTTCCTTTCAAATTACCAAAACTGAGCGAAGTAATGATTATTTCATGAAAGACCTATAAATATCATTTTGGAATTTTATAAATTAAGTTAAAGTCTTTAGGATTGCTGTTAGCCGACAAATATCATTGATTTATGTTTACTTCATAGAGTAAAAGAAAAGTATTGATTGACTCAGCTGTCATTTGATCTATTCAACTTTAAACTTCTCAGAGATAAGGTATCTTCACTAATTGTCATTTGATCTATTTAATTTTAAATCTTCTAAATTTAGGCTAAATTAGGCTATATTTTATAAAGTCATATGCAGATCGAAATTGAAAGTAGGTAAATTTTTGATAGGATAAGTCTGGTAATCATTATATTTCCTATGCCGATTACTTTTAAAATGATATGAACCTAAAAAACTTCTTAATGAATAACATACTTGAAAAAACTTTTGGGACTAAAATACAAATTTTGCTCAATTCGCCCACCCATCGTTGTCATCAGATTTCTATGTTTGTGATGTTCTAAAAGATTGTTTCAATTTTTAGAATTCATGAGATTTTTTATTGGCTGCTTAAAATTTTGTCAAATTTAAAAAAAAGCGGAAAGCTTTTCAGGGAATTGCTAAAAAATGTTTCATTCGGGAAAGAAGAAAAAAGATAAATGGTAAGAAATAGTTTTAAATTAAAGTTGAGATAAAAAATTTTTCGCCTACTCAGAAATCATTGTAAATTATCAAGATTTTATTATTTGATTTCGATTTGCAGGGAAAAATTTGCATAAATTTATTCCCAGAAAGTTGAATTAGTAAAAAAAGAAAAAAATTGGTTAAGACAGGAAGGAAAAGAGACAGACGAAGAAGAAAAAGGAAGCATAAAAGGGTAAATTGAAAAAAGTTTAAAAGAAATTCTATAAGAGAGATATTTAAGCAAAAATTTCAAATGAATAGATATTATTTCATAATTTCGACTTTCTTCCTTTTAATTTTTCATTGTAAAATCCCGTTTTAATTGCACGTTCTATCATAAAATGCACAACTGACAAGAGTTAGGCAAATAAATTAAAGCATCACAGAATGTATTCGTAGAAATTTCTAGTAAAAAAGAATTGATAGATATTAACTGTTAAAGCATAAAAGAAACATTGAATGATTGAATGGATCAGATCAAAAATGCTCAATTGTCATTTTTCATGAATTCCAATTATGATCATTCGTATCACAATTAAAAGTTCAACCAGTAAAAGTGTGAGTGATCTCGACAAATAAACAAATAAATATTATCAAGTAGGAATGATACTGAAAGTTGTTGCCCGTTTCTAATATTTCAAATGATCTCATTGAGGTAATTTGTAAATTTTAGGAGAAAGAAGCTCGAATTATACTCTCACAAGATAAATAATTAGTGGGAAATCCATCTAAATGTGCTGTAATGTATTGGTTTATTTCGCAATTAAAAAATTTTTTTTTTTTTTGGAAGGAAAAGATAGGAAGGAACTATTTGCGCTTCCGGCAAATCTTAAAGCATTACATTTTGGCATCAGACGAATACAAATTGAATTGCATTTTAGGAAAAAGCATTTATCAATGGGTGGCACTTTTGTCAACAAATTATTTCTCTCTTTCTTTTCTCATTTTAAGGAAAATGTATGAAAGGAAAAGATGCATTCCGTAATCATTGGGCAATTTTATATGTGGTGAAAAACAAAATAAATTGCATTTTGTCCGGAAATATTCAAATTTTGTTTTAGGAAAGGATTTAAGAAATGATTGGCTTGAAAAAAAATTGAAATTCTTAACTCAAAATCAATGTTATTTTTTGATGTAATACATCAGTTAACTTATTCAACCTTCCTCATTTCCTCGAAAGAGCTGTTGTTATTGGAATCTTTTAGAAAAAGTAATTTAATTTTAAAATATTAAAACTTGTTATTGCTTAACTCAGTAACATTATTCAAAATAGAATGGTAAATTTTATAATTCGCACAGCAGTTTTCTTTCTTTTTTCAAAGGAAGAAATTGCTAACAAAATATGTTCCAACAATTTGCATATTAAAATTTAAAAATGGAACCTTTTATTTATAAAATACTTTCGCAAGTTTCATATTTTAAATAATCATTTCACTCTTATAAATGCGAAAATGTAAAATTGCACTTCAAATATGTGAACAATGATGAGAGACTGAAAATTTGAAGGAGATTGCAGATAATTAAAAATGAAAATGTAAAAAATGAATGATATTTTTGTCTTGAAAAGCTTGAAGTACCTGTTGATTGCTAATAAAATTTGTTGAAATAATTTTTCTAATACAAAATTTTCCTCTTCTCTCACCCTCTTTATGTTAATTAAAGCATAAAAAAGAGTTATAATGATAAAATTTATAAAAGTTAGCTTAGATAATGAATAAAACTTATTAAAAAGCTTTTTTTTAAAGATTCCTTGACATTATTTGTTTAAATATCAAATAATGAAGAATTATGCACAAAGTCATTCATATTGCAACAAATGATATTAAAATTTGAAATTGATATCATATCAGTCAATGAATGGTTCGAACATATAAAACGGATAAGGTTGTAATGGCTAAGAAGAGTTAATATTAAAAGTTGAATGATTTAGAAAAGAATCTTGAAAATTGAAATGGATTGAGATAGATTGAAAATGATGAAATTTGAAGAGGATCGAGATATCTCAAATATTTACAACCTTTCTTAAAAAAGAATGCAGCTTGAGGAGTGCGAATCAGTGAATGTGGAACAACCCGTTTATTCGGTATGCAATTTTCAGCGATTTCGAATGATGCGTTTGAGAGTGGAAAGTTTAACGTTGAATATCGATAATATTTCCAGCTAACACTCCAAGGAAATGAATAATCGATAAGCATGGATAAAATGCATATTCTTCCGAATAAATTTTTTTGCAAATCTGCAATTAACACTATTTTTTGCATAAAATTTTTTTTTTACAAATATATTTTCCAATATTTTAATTTTATCAATTACACACTGAAGATAAAATTATGACAAATGTAGCACGAAGGATACTAATTTCAAAAACGTAATAAAACAATGTGCGTTATATTTTAAAGATTGATTTATCTGACAAATAGATGAAATGAAATATTCAATCATTGAAGTGATAAATTAATTAATGATCAAGATGAAAAATATACAATAGTTTTATCAATGCAAATAAAAAACTAAGTATTTTTTTGTTTAGTATAAGACATAATTAGTATCCGAAAGATGGAAGATAAAAAATCAACTTACAAATACTGATAAAAATAGTAAATATTTAAATAAAAGAGTTTTCTAATCAAATACTACATGTAGGGTTATGGAAAAAAATTGGAAGAATTTTAAAAGAAACTATTATTGATAATTAACTTTATAAAAGTGATGAAATGAAGACGTGATAAAATTATAACTTCAGTATATGCTAATTGGCAAAATTTCTAAACTAATAATTCAAATCTGACACATTTCATTGCGATATAAATAAATCGAAAAAAATGCATCGAAATGCTTAAAATGTTTATATATTCAACACAAAAATGTGTTGAGTATATAAACATACGCAAAAGGGCGGATATTTTGCTCAAATTGCGTTAAATGAATAAATGCATTTTTCATCAGCCATTCGCTTCAAAGATTTCAAAAAAATTCAGATGGAAAAAGAAAAAGGAAAAATAAAATATTTCTTGGTGGATGTGCAGTTAATATCACTTATGAACTAATTAGGTTGAAATTTAATTGTTGCATCACAGGAGAAAATATGTAATTCAAAGTTCTTTCATTTTCGACAAAACATTTTAGATTTTATTAATTGAGATTGTTAGTTTAATATGATACGTAACAGCAGCAATAAATGATTTATAATTTCCATTACTTTGATTAATTAACATTATACAACATTTTCTTTTAGCTTAGTTATTTGGAATCCGTAAGAATGTTCGTTTTTCCAATAAAAGATATTTTCAGTTGTGAAAAACAAAATTTTTTTTAAATAAATTGTTTAATTTAATTCAATTTGTACCAATTTTTTTCAAAACCGCCCTTTTTCCGTTTCTAAATAAAAAAATAAGTTTAAGCTAAATGGGTGTCTATTATTTTAATATATCACCATCTTTTACTGACTGCTGAAGAGATCAGGAAGTTTGCAAACCAAATGACAGACCTGCATGTATGTGTTGACCTTAATTCAGTGAATAATTCAGGGCTGCTAAAGCTAATCAATTCAAATTCAAGTGAATAATAATTAAGCTGTTTAATCCGTTAATTTCCAATAAAGTGGGAATCCTAAAGCATTGTCATCCACGATAAGTATCAGAAGCGCTACTATTTGCGATGAGCATCAGAAGCACCATAAATTGCAATGAGCTAAATGAAGATAAAAAAGGAAATGTTACTGCCAAAACTTTTTTGTTTGTCTCACCAATGCTTTTACTAATTTTTTAATCTGTCTAATTAAATTGCAATTAAAAGCTTGAAAAATTATGAAAAAATCTGTCATCTTTCTCTTTCTGTTTATTTGCGTCATTATAAGCTACTTAAATTTGCTGAAAAGTAAAAGAAAAGTTTGGAAAAAATTCAAGAAAACAAAAAAGAGAGAAAATAAATAATTTTCTTAGCAAAAATGGGAAAGCAAAAGAGGATGAGGCAAGAAGTTTGAAATAGACAGACATTAAGCAAAATTTTAATCTGGTCGATAAGAATAGAAAAGAGTGAATGGGCCGAGTGCTTGCCATAGCAGAGGATGATGGGCCAGAAAAAGATACTGGCCATGAAAGTGCAGCACATAAATAAACTACCAAGAAAATTTGAGCAAAGACCTTTCCTTGTTCAAAATAAGTCCAACCTATACGTCCTTTTTTTTTCAGACTTCCTCAATTCATTTATCCATCATTGATGATGGAAAGATGTGTCGTGATACAATTCGGCACACAAACAATACATTTATTCTCATATTTGTGATCGAGAATAGCAGATATTACCAGAGGGATAGAAAAAGCGGGGAAGCGGGAACTGAGAAAGAAAGAGGAAGAGAGAAGACTTAAAGTTACATTTACACTAATCCCTCAATAAAACTTGTATAATGTGACAATGGGAGTAAAATTATATGCGAAATATTTGCTTAGGCATTAATATCTGAAGAAGCGCTACCTGTAAATGACATACGGATATTTTCTCGAGTGATAGGGATGAGAGGGTTTTTTTAGAGCATATTAATTGATTTTCCATTCATTTTTTCAAATGGGCCATCTAAAAATCGCGGATTTATACGAGAAAATAAGTGATCAAATGTAAATTCAACATCTGACATTGCACAATACCTCAGTTATTCAAATTATTTCTCAATCCATTTTCATTTCAATTCATTTTTGAAATTAATAATTTAACACTTCTTAGCTTAATAAAGACAAATTATATATACGGACATAATTCAAGTTAAATGACCATAGCTATTACTTAAATGATCATAGCCACAGCTATTACTGTGATCATTTTGATAGAGTTTTCCATTAACAGTACACGAATGAAAGAACTGATATTATTTTCAAGTATGTAGAAATTACATTACATTATTGTGAAAATAAACAATTATGGATAGTAAATGAGCCCTCAAACTTTTAAAATGCTAAATATCCGGTGAACAGAAACATAAAACCTGTCCGATGGAATCTGAAAACATATGTTCAATATGATGTAATATTATCATTTAATGACATCTGCCATATCATATCATATCACTTTTTTGACATTTCTCTCATAACGCTCTACTGTTACATATGTTATTTATTGCACATTAAATAATATACTAAAAGTATTACTATAGAAAAAAACACTTGTACATTATATAATTCACATCTTCATTAATAATAATCGTTTTTGCATAATGTATTTTTGGAAGGGATTAAAATTAGTGATTTCTAAGATGTAATTGAAACGCATAGTATGTTAGAAGCTGAAGAAAACAATTCATATAATTTCTAATTCTACATTTACGTGAAGATGTATACGAACATATGCGTAGACATAAATGAGTATGCAAGTTCTACTATTCAATTTTTTTTATAAATTAAATAGTTATTTTCCACAATATTTTTTACGAGTATACAAACTATATGTTACTTCCAAACAGAAATTAATTTCCAATTTTACATATACGTGAAGATGTACATGAACGTATACGTAAACATAAATGAGTGTGCAAGTATTTCTACTGTTCAATATTTTCTTTTTTTTTGTAAATTAAATAGTTGTCTTGTTAATATGAATGGTAAATGAATGCATACATAATTTAATAATTTATAAAAGTTTTTAATGTTTCAAAATTTTCAGCGATTAAGATTTAAAATTATCATGAGCATTTCTACCATCTTATCTCCTGTTAAATAAATGATAAATATTAAATAAGTCAATAATTACCATTGCATTTTTGATATATGAAATATGCACAGAATTAAATAGAAATTTTATCGAATCAAATTATTTTGTTTAAAAAAAAAAGGCTACTTATGGTTGCCATTATCATATCATTTATAGTAACACTCAAGACCTCTTTACTTTCTCAATTCAATTTTTCATATGGAATTCATACCGTTCAAAAGTATAATTAATAAATAAGTATAACAAGTCTTTTAATTTTTCAAACATGCTTTCGCTTTGATGGATCTTTCAGTTTTCATTTTATATGAAAGTTTGGCCAAATACGATTATAGTAATCATTCAACATCATTTGAAAGGATCCAAACTTTTGTCAATATTACTGGACATTCTCAAATTTAAATAGTAAAATATTTGCGGTAATTATTGTAAAAAGAGCAAGAAAATAAATTTTGTAGAAGAATAATTTGTAATTATGATTATGACAATAAATTACAATTAGTTTAAAATTTGACTCTTTAATATGAATGAGTTAGTCCACATGCTAATGCTTTATAAGTTGAATGTAAATTCTTGAAATGATTGGATAAGTAAAGGGCACGTCAGATTTCACGCTTCCATCTTCTGTTCACTTAGACTTTTCCTTCGATCGTTTTCAGTATAAAATGAATAATTAAATTCCTTTCCGTTTTGATGCCATTAAACTTTTGGATGACGTTGACAATGCCTTACACAATCTCAGTAGATAATTCCTTTCTTTAAAATCTGCCAATCAAAATGAAATGTTTTTTTTTGTTTGCTTTAAATCTATTAGGTGCAATTCATTCTCAAAAGTTCATAGTATCCAATTCTCATATGGGGAAGGGGAGAGAAAAATGATTAGGAAATGAATTTCAGTTTCAAATTTACAAAAAACTCAAGCTTTGAGATTTTGAAAATTTAACATTTCGAGAATAACATAAATAACCAGCTAGGAAATACTACTTATAAGGAAGAAATATCGGATATTGACTTGAACGATCCAAAACTGTCTGTAAAAAATACTTGTCGTTATTTACATTTATTGAAAAATGTACTAACTGGCTTTATTACCTGCCTGATGGATCATCAAATGGTGAATTATTGAAGTATTAAAGGAAATTGATGGGAAGAGAGAAAAAGGACTCTATGACATTTCTGGCAATTATAATCTGAATTATTGAAGTAGTAAATTAAAGAAAATATGAAAAGTCCAAATAAGGAGGATTGGCAAAATTTTTCAATTTAGAAACACTTTATCAATTAACGGAAATAAATAATTTTAAGAAGTGAAATAGAAAAAAATTCTATAATTTTTTAATTTTTTTTTGTAGTTCAACAAATTCGTCCACTTAAAATTCGAAAAAGAAATAGGTGAAAAAGAGCGAGGAAATAAAAAATGTGCTATATATCATTTTGACACTTTTTGGAAAAGCATAAAAATATTATTCAAATGAGACAGCACTTTCGAATGATGCATTATCGGATAGAAAAATGTTAATTATTATTTGTTGTAAATGTATCGAATATTTCACTGTACTAAAGAGAATAAGATATTATTGTATCAAAGGGAAAGAGAGAAAGAGGGAGAGAAAAGTTGTACCAACTCAATTCTTGTTTTTCTTTTATTATTCATATTTATTGCAAATAATTCGAAAATTGCAACATTCCCTTTTTTATATTTTGTTCTGGCAGATCAATGTCTTAATTAAAATTAGATTTCACATTTTAACATTAGAAAGCAATAAGAATATTTAGTAAATTCAAATAAAGGCAATGCAGACATAAAGCTGAGAATTGTCATCGATTGATATCCTTTTTACTTTCTAAAAAAAAAGTCTTTCTAAAATTTTACTTAAAAAATTTTTTCACCATATTTCATTCTCAGAATTGTTTGCTCTATTTAAAGTAAACGATATAGTTGGGGAATTCTCAAATGACAGATTTAATTCATTGTAAAATTAAATTAAATTCATTACAAATGATAAATTAAGGAAGCTAAAATCATTGTAATAGCGAGAAGTTGAATGAATTGATTACAACTGGTAATAAAAATGAAAAATATGATTGGGATAATGACAGCACGATGCTGCTAGAAAAATGCAGTTGATACGACAAAAAAAAAACAGTTTATCGCATTATTGCATGCATTCTCTTGTTCAAAAAAGGAATCATTATTTCATGTTAATGATGGAAAATATTACAAATCATCAATTAATTAATATAAGCTGTAGCAAAAATAGATTGCCTTAGTTGAAATGTGTGGATAGTAGGAATCGTTTGCGCTTTTATTAGAGCTTCAAACTTGGGTAATTAAACCGTATTAAAGACACAGTATTAAACACAAGAAATAAGAGGCACAAAGTAACCTAGAACGCATAACCCCACAGGAAGAAGAAGTAGAATGAATGAACAATGATGAATGAAGAGTTGATGTATTATATAGGCAAAGTATGCGTGCGTATTATAACGCGGGAAAATAAGGAAAGTTATTGGAGGAT
>UPTC01000142.1:0-62800 GCA_900537255.1 Acanthocheilonema viteae | reverse complement strand
TTATTATTATTTCTTGGAAATCGTAATTTACCATTATTCGTAATGATGGAAGATAATTTTTGCTAAATTTCCATAAATTTGATTTTATTTTAAGCTAACTAAAAATTTGATATTATTAAAGCTCTTTTTGTTATTTTTTTATTTGCTGATATTTATTTTATTGGATCACTTTAAGGGCAGCGTTTGTAAAAATTTCTTCACTTGTTTTTTTCTTTTTTCGAATTTTCATTGGAAATGATTTTTTTATTTGCAAATTACAGTCATTGATAAAAACTGTGCAATAATCTTTAATAAATTGAATGCAATCAAAAAATATGTTTAAGCATTAATGTATCATTTTACAGGTGATATAAGCTCTTTCATCTTTTCCTAAGCAGCACAATAAACACACGATATATTTGCTGTCATAAATTTATGAATAAAATTTGCGAAAATTTCGATTCTATAAGAAATAACTTCAAAATAATACGTACGCGTGGCATAATGTGATTATGTTAGAGTGAGTGATATTTCTCGTAGGATTATTTAGTGAAATATTACATAATAATATGTGAACTATTAATGTTATGTTGAAGCATACATTGAAAATATAAATAATATCGCAATGATTATTGCATTCGCTTATTTGTATGCCAAGCAATTTGCAGAACAAATAAACAATTATCACAAAATAGGAATTATTTAACACACAATATTCATAATATAATTACTACATGAATAAATGATCAATCAATCAATCAATTAATCAGCAAATGCATCGATAATCAAAATAACGACTTTATAAGCATATTTACTATCACCACCACAAAATGGGACCGTTTTACAATTTTTCGTTTCTTCACTGCCATCCTATTAGACTATGAAAATGCACAATTTCTCTTCCTTTTCAATGATAAATTTTTTAAATTTGAAATAAAAAATGCATATTGAAATAACACTGTTTCTTTCTTTTCCTTTCTTTTCGCTCATCTAAAATTATCAGTTTAATTTTCCGAACTAATTCAACGCTCTCTTTTGTCCATCAGTGAACCGAACGATCATTTTGACCATTCGTTTTAGTACAAATCCCTCAACAACTGTTCATCGCCAGCTGTGGAATTTTGTTTGTTCATTTTATTAAATTTCATTTCTGCATCATTCGACTGAGAGGAAGGGAAATTATCGGTGTATTCTTTGATCATCCCCTCAATTGATCCTTTCCTTTCAATTATTTAAACATTTTACACCGATCCCATTCATTCATCTCAATTCCATTCCTGTCTTTTTCATTTTTTGCATATTTGATTGCTACTAAACAATCATGTTAAAATTTATTTGGTTTAAAAAAATTTTACTCTTTATCAGTATTGATAATACTGATATATCATCCTTGGTATTAGTAATACCGTACAATTCAGTTAATTTGTTGGTCGAATTGAAATTTTATACTTCATTATCATTATCATTATCATGAACATTATGTAATTATTATCATATTGCTATTCTTGCTACTATTTGAATAAAATCATCATTTCCATCATGATAATCATTTTCGTCCAAAATCATTACTAATCACTGTTATCACTACTCTTCTCACTACTGCTAACAATCAAAGTTATCTCTTTAAAATGAACAAAATTTCACAAATTTGAACACAACAGGAAACGAAAGAGAGGCAATTCGCAAATGTTTTTGCGTTTTTCGCAGAACCAATCATTTGTTTGATTTTGTTCTGAGAAAGGAGGAAAATGCGTATTTTATTTTCCTAAAAATAAAAATAAACTTATCAATTCGCATGCTATACCATATCTTTGACCTTATAAGTAACTGATAAAGAATGATAATATGATAATTTGAAGAAAAATAGTTGACTGTTAATTAGATGGGAGATAATGAGCAGAAATTCGTTAGCCCATTCTTCAGTTTCACTGCGTAAAAATAAAAATGAATGAATTAATTAATCGTCCTTTTGCTGAAAATAACGCGATTTACCTGTAATATTTTATATTTATCAGCGGTTGAACATGAAAATAAACAAACTATTTTATTTACTTTCTCCCATTTTCATTCTCATTAATTTCCTTCACTTTTCTCTGTACCTCTTCCATCGCTCAATTTTTCACAAAATAATTTCCAGTGTTATATTAAATTGATCGTTCAGAGACTTTTGGACTTCTTGGAAATATTTACAGAATTTTGGTTTAAAATTTTAACGGGATTATAAGAAAGAGATATGAAAAAGATCTCATAGATATATCAGTACCGGTGAAGACTTTCTCTTTTCTTTTTTATCTTTCTGGAAAAATTATTCATTTCGCTAACTGAAAGTTAAATAATTATATTTTTAGTATTGAAAGAATCACATGTGAACTTGTAATTTTATATGTTTCAGTTTCATTCAGTGTTACTTCTAGCTAAATTAGCATGTAACTTTGAAATCTTTTGCATAAAGAAATACTTTATGTTTATATCTGATTGTTGTATTTAAATTAGTATTTACATATTTATGTTCACATTTATTTATTATGCTTCTTAATTCATATTCACATATATTTCATATTTACGTGTTTTAATTGCTTGACTTACTCCTTTTATAGAGCAGCTGTGGTAGTAGCCGAATAAATATGGCATTTTTATAGAATATTGTTAAATTAATTAGCTTCATTTTTAATTAGCGGAATGTTACTTTAGATTATAGCTAATCTCGTAATAATGTTGCATTACGAACAAGCATAGCATCATTCGTTATGTCGTTACAAGGTACCACTGGACAGCGGGCATTCGCTTTAAAACGAAACAAGTAAGAAGTTTATTTCATTTCTTACTATAAGTTTTAGTAGGATTTCAAAAAATTGACTGAAATTTTTGAAACGATTATGTTTGCTTCAAAAAAGAAGTTCAATTTGAGTTTTTTTTCTACTAATTTTAAAATATTTACTATCCTTGTTTTTCTTAAAATGGAAATATTTTCCCAAAAATATCAATTTTCAGTTTGATGTTTTTATTATTTGTAGAATGACTGCAGCTGATGTACGTCGACATATTATGACAGGAAGTTTGTTATTGCATCCACAAAATGCTACGCAAATGGATATGACAGATAGTAGTCCTCAAGCTGTTAGTTTTCACTGTATCATTTAGTAAAACATTGCTCAACGATATTATCATCTTTAAAAGTTGTGGTTTTTTGCTTAAGATTCTTCCCAGGATTATAAGTACTGGAGATTTTGAGTTATAAATTGATATGTCCGTAAAAAGAATTTTTGTTCCATCAAAAAATTTTAGAAGTTAAAATAAGGAATTTATTGAAAGTCATTTATTATTGGGAAAATTATACAAAGATTTGTGCTAATATGTTAGATATTCATTGCGAGTTACTAATTATAACAAAATTTCTAATTTATCACGAAAGAATGTAAACATAAAAGTAAGTGTGAATAGTACTGAGTAGATTTGTTTTTAAAGTTGTTTCTTCGTCGTTGTCTCTAGGAATGTTTTTGATAAGCATTTGTTTTTTACTTTCCTCATTCAAATGAAATCTATTGATGAGTAAATTTTAGATAACAATGATTACACGACAATAAATATTTAAACTAAAACTCGAGCAGCAGTCAGTTTCATTTCTATGAGATCTGCTTGAAATTTGATCGAAGCAGAATTTTTTTTTCATTTTCAGATTAATTTAATTGAGATAGTTGAACCGCTGGATGTGGAAGATATCTTATCGCAGCGAAAAAGCAACTCTTCCATACATGAACATATTGCAAGTAACAGTAATTTAAGAAGGTTTGTGTTTAACAATTTTTTACATATGTTTACAAAAATGTCTTCAAATTTAAGAGTGTATTTCGTAGCAAATACCTAGACTGTATTTCGGAGTATCTGATCGTCTGCTTCTTTGCATTATATCTTTCAGGATGGCAGAATTCCCGGCTGATGATATCGAAGTACGTTTGGTACATCGGGATCAGCTTACAGTCGAGTCACCCTTTCCGTCAAATCTTTCAGGGTTTGCTAATTTTTTTTCTAAAGAAAGAGTGAAATCGGAAATTGAAAATTTTCAAAACTGTGAATTTTAGCAGACATTTGATTCAATTATTGCTTGTAACTATTTATTTACCAATATCACTAATCCAGTTCATTTATTATTTCCAATTTGATATCACTATAAATTGCATTGGAGTCACCCGTTCGGTGAAATGAGAGCTGCTAGTTTGGATTTTGTTTTTTTCACTGTTAAATAACTTTTTCAGTGTCGATCCACTGGTAAAAGATATAATGCAAACATACAACGATAATTTCTCGTTAGTGCAGCGAAAGTATTTTCAATATTCAAGCGGTGAAGCATACATTCGATTACTGATGGAACGACCAATTATTGCTCAAACGACCCCGAAACAAATTTTTGAAGTGGATTCAGACCGACCTATCGGACGAAGTGTTAGCATAGCGGGCGAGGATCAGGTAAAAAGTCTTCATAAACTATAAATATTGTCTAAGTCTTGTTGATCGTAATTTTACACCTTAAACTGTTTAATCTAAGATTATATACAGGATACCGCTTGCTAGAAGCATTTTGAGAAAAAATAGCTAGGTGTAATATGAAAGAAGCGATTTTTTAATTAAATTATTGTAAAATTCAAAGTATTTTCAAACTTGGAGCAGAGTGGTAATATCGTTTGCTGCAAATGATACTTATTAGATTAAATAGAGATTTGCTGTATTTATTTAAATGTCAATTCGCTCAACTAAGCATCATTTTACAGCAAATACCGCTGTTGCTCTACTGTAGATATTTTAACAATGCTCAATATTTCTATGATCAGCGTAATGTCACTTTTAATACAGTTTCTGAAGATCCTAAAAATTTTTAAAAATTTTTTAAATTCTCATGAAATGATTAGTAATGTTGAAAGTAATGTCTTTGCGTCTTGAAAGTGCCTGTATGCTAAAAATAGTTTTTTAGAAGGTGTTGCAAATTTTTAAGAATAGAGACTGACTAGAAATTTTTTTCTTTTTACAAGAACTTATTATTTGTTTACTGAAATTTAAAGGATGCACGATGTGAAATATCTTTTATTCTTTCAAACATCTATCTCTAATCAGATCTCTATCTCTAATCAAATGGACTGCAACATAGTGGAATGATTGTTCTAAAAAAAAGTTAACAAATGTAAAATTTCATTTCCAAGTATTTGCTAAGTTATTCATTTATTTATTTAGACTACTAAATGTTAGGTTACAAAGTTAGTCATACATTTTACTTGTTAAAGTATGAGGACAATTGAGCTTTAATGCGTCAGTACGCACATTCTATACTTCTGATGATTTGATCTGAAATAATATGAAGTCATCTATTTTGATATAGAAACTTTTTTTTCATATTTTGAGTGATATAATTTGAAATTGATAATAATAGATCACAAAACGGGACTCATTCGGCTCACACTATTCATCAGACTCGATGTGTACTGTTGGTTCGTCATCCGGTGGAACAAATCGTGATGATACCTTACGTGCACCTCACCAGCTTCATTCTTCGGCTAGTGATCCCACAGTGCCAGGTTTATGGGTTAAATTTAATGAAAAAAAAAATCATTAATGGAAGATTAAATTCACTGTGATAGTTAAACGTCTAGTTAGAAATTTTTGGTCACAATGCATGTAATTGAAATTAACGGTATCTTTGCAGGTGTAGTGCAGCGTATTTCAAATACACAACTTGATCAGATCAATGAGGCCCGAAGGCGAGCCCATCGACAAAATGCATTAATTAACTTACTTCCGTCTCAGCTCGAAGTTTGTATTACGCAACTAAATTTTTTATTTTAGTTCTTAAAGTGTATTACTTTTCTGATAGAAAGCCTAGTGCGTCCAAAAATATAAAGGCATGCTAGACTTTTATCCTAAAATATGTAATAAACTATGTAAAGAATAAGATATTCGAAGCCAAGAATTCCATGATTTATAGCGCATAATTGTTTAGGCTGATGTAATTGAACGTCGAAGTGCAGCGCCATTCCCAGTTGAGCATACGGGTCAGAAACTTTTCATTAAAGTCTTGCAGGTTAGTAGTTGAACTTTCGGAATTTCAATTTTTTTAAAATTCCCTTAATTGGTTGTTGTAAAAAATTTTTGCTATTTCTCACATATTTGCATGTCTACTTGATAGTTACTGGAATAGATTTTCGATAAAAATTAAGAGATATAGTCTTCGCAGGAATTTTTTGTGATGCTTTTAAATAATTTTGAATTTTCAGTTGCAGCTTGAACCTTCATTTGAACCCGTTTTTGGTACCATAGTACTTTATGATTTGAAAGAAAGACGAAAGGTAAGCATTCAGCAATTCAAATAAACTAATTTTTAAGTTTAAATGATTATTTTTTGTTAATCAAAATTTTTAGCTATGCTTCATCTTGCCATTGGAACGAAATTCGACCCTAGGATCACTCATTTTAATTATTGCTATCTAAGATTACTGAGGACTGGTAGATATCAAGAACTACTATTGAAGATTGAATGACTATGAATTTTCAGATATCAGAGAACTTTTATTTTGATTTAAATAATGATTCGCTGCGTGCAATGATTTCGCAACACGCTGATTGTATAGATGAGGCGAGCAAATGTACACAAGCGGTTTTCAGCATAAGTCAACCACTGAATGATATATTTATTGTCATCAAGGTAGGCAAAAGCAAAATATCGATGAAATGCTACATTTAACTTTTTCGTTAAATTTTCAGTTAGAAAAAGTGTTGCAACCATGCGAAGTAGCAGATGCGTGTGAACCGTATCTGAAAGAAGATAAAAACAGGGAACGGTTAATGCAAACGGCACAGCAATATTGTGAACGGCTTGGTGCTTTTCGGATGCCACTTGGATGGTTTGCCATCGACTTGAATCAAATCCTTAATGGGTCATATTATCCTGAGAAGGCGGAAGCATTAATGGCTACGATTCCAAGCTCTGTTGCTGGTGTTTTTTTACACTCTCTTCCTGAATTATGAAATCTCTTTAATATAGTTATTTTGAGAGTAGAATAATTTGAAGGCTTTGCGGTTATGCATTATCCAAAAAATTATTATTTTTCTCGAGTCCAGTTTTTTCAGCAAACTGGAATTGTTGAAGCTGATAAAACGAAATTTCCTTAATTTTTAAGGTAATTTTATTTGAATTTTTAGTTTTATTAATTATGGATGTTTGAAATTGTTGCATTTGTAGTGCAGGACGTAACACCAGCTTCACCAACATTCTTCGATGTAGAAAGTATTATAAGTATGGGTGAGTTAGTTTTATCTTTGAATGATTTCAGACTCTGGACTATTAATTAATTTTGTAGATGTTATTAGGATGTGATAATTTTCTAAGCTAAATATTTTATACTCTAATCAGATTTTTGATATAATTCTAAATCAGCTTAAAATTTGTTCCATGATTTCAATTTTGACTGAAATTATGCATTGAAAGAGGAACTTTCAGATCGAATATCGAATTCAACATCGGGAACTTTTCGCCGTGTGGGTAGTGGAACTTCTTCCGGTGCAGCTTATGTGGGGGCGCAGCAATCCCAAAAAAATCGAACACCGTTGCAAAAGCGTAAACTTTTCGCGGGACTTCATTTGACTATCTCGCAAAATGAAACAGCTGCGGTGGGATTGGGTCTCGAGACTGACTCATTGCTGAAAGATAGTGGATCTCCATTGACTTCCTTAAGTAATCTACAACCTCTGCTGCTCAATCTTAATTCGTTCTTTAGACAGGTAATATTAAAAAATTCAATGTCTAAATTCTGTATGATATAAGCTAAATAGTTTTAAAATTTTTGGAGGAATAGATTTTATGATAGTAATTATATGAACATTGCTGACTGTCACTAACAGTAGTGATCAAGTATTATCAAAACTACGGTACTGTTATGATGTCGGATTTCTTAGTCCAATTGTCATTAAGATTATCATTATGTTGGGAACTTTAGTATGCCTTTAGATGAAATTTTATTTTGCTTGCTTATATGAAATTTATATTTCTTTTGGTTTGGATTTCATTATTTTTTACTTTTTGATGACCATTGACAGGAAGCAGAACGTTTGACCGATGAAGACCTCTGCAAAATGCTTGCGGATTGTCGAAAAGGTGGTTCCAAATTAGCTAAATTGAAAACATTTCCAATTGCATTCAAAATGGAATTATCAGGTGGATGTGGCGAATCTTTAATGAGGTATCAGTTTTGCTGCAAATTTTATATTCTCTATTTTCGTTTCGCAGTCAGTTCATTTTTCAACTTTTCTTTTTGAAGCATGTTGCGAAATAGAGTTCTTTAAGAGACAAAATCAAAAATTATCTCTCTTTGGACGACTGAGTTTCTGGGAACCAGGTAGAATTTGCATTTCATGTTTTGGGTGTTTCTTAGATTATTCTTTTATACATATAATTAGCCAAGTGATTTTATGCATTTTGTAAGATTTCATCTGTTTTCCGGCTTACACCTGAACTTCTTCGTGTGCATCCATTCGTTTCTAATAATCCAGCGGATATCGTCAAGGAAATTCTAGAGTTCCCGAGCAAAGGGATTTATGCTGTGAATGCTATCTATAGGTAAGCTATCAAATTCGCTAATGTGTCATTTTTTTAATCAAAAAATGGCACACTCATATCATTTTTTTCTCATTTTCTTCTTGATAAAATGATATTTTAGGAATCTTCTCTACATATACCCTCATTCAGTAAACTTATCCAGTCGTTCTGGTCCATCACGTAACATTGCTATTCGTGTGGAATTGATGAATGCTCAAGAAAAACCAGTTTATGCTATATTTGGCAAATCCAGTGGCCCAAACATTACTTTTTTTGCTGATACTGCAGTTTCATATCACAACAAGTAACTGTTGAAATATATTTTGAGCAAATTGCAAATAAAATTATATTTAACAAACAGAACAAGTAAACTGGTATACGGAATATAAATGTTTGTAGAATGATTGCACTCAACTTTTGTTGTCTTTATTAAGTCACGTGAGATTAGGCAAGTGTGGTGTAACTTAGAAAATTTAAAATGTGACTAGTTTATCGAAAATTAAAAATAAAATTGGTTATGCAGGACATGTTGCGTTACTTTCTTATTATTCCATCATTCATTTTCGATAGTTGTATGACGTTTAGGGAACAGTTTAGCGAATGATTGTAGTGGTTAGGTAATGACATTCAGATAAAATATGATGACATAGTGTTTTGTGGTAATAATAATGCGAACAGTTATTTCCGAATTTTATAATAGAATTTTTTATTTTAAAGTAAAAAAAATCTTTAAAGTTTTGGTTTCAGAACACCTAGTTTCTATGATGAAATAAAAATCAATTTACCGGTTGACTTAAACGATGGGCATCATATACTGTTCACTTTTTTCCACATTACTTGTAAGCCAAATAAAGTTGGCGATGAAGTAAAAATACCCATAGGGTATTCATGGGTTCCGTTGCTGAAAGGTGGACGATTGCAAACTGGTGAATTTACTTTACCCATTGCATTAGAACAATTACCACAAAGTTATGGATATCTCTCACCGGATGTCAACTTACCGAATATTAGATGGTTAGAAGGACACAAACCACTTTTTGATGTCAAACTCGAAGCTGTTACAACAGTTCACACACAGGTAGAATGCGCTTATTCCAGTATTTTAACATTTTTTCGTAGATATGTCTTTTAAGCCGTTTATTTTGTCAGGTAGTCAGTTCACCCAGAGAATTGGTTAGATTACTCTTTCTTCTATGAAGAAGAATGTAAACTCAATTTTGAGATTATTACGATGTATTATTTTTAGGATTCTCATTTGGACAAATTTCTACTTGCGTATCAGTCATTAAGTGTTAATGATAAAAAGAATCCACCAGTATCAGAAGCTGATTTAAAGCATGCAATACGAAGTGTCATAAAAGCTCGTCCTGAACCAATGGTTGCTTTTTTGTATGTTATACTGGATAAGCTGTTGGCATTAATTGCAAATCCTCCATATACAGGTTTGTTTCACTACTTTCAATTATGCATTTCTGAGATGAATATAGGTGGGGACCAATTAAACTGGTTTCTACATTAACATGTCTTTTGAACTGTGACCTTTATGTTTTAATACTTGGTAAAATTACATGAAGTTTTAACCCTCCTATTCCTGGATAGTAACGTACAACTATTCTATGGCACCAGAGGAATTTTCAATTTAGATTGAGTAATTCAATGGTTTCAGATGTTTTAATTCATTTTAAATGTTGTCCATCTTTTACAGTATCTGTGTCAGCCGTATGCTTTGAAGTACTCGGACAACTTGTCAAAATATGTACCGTTCTTTTGAATAGCTTTCGCGATGCCCATGGTCGTAGTTCACTCCTCACGACTTATATACATTATCATAAAATTTCTCTTAAAGGTTTGTTATAGATTGTATCTAATTTTGTTTGTTAAGCAGCAGCATTACTTAACAATAATATTATGTACTACAAATTAAAGAATCAATGATATTTATGTAATGAAATCCCGAAGATTTTCCTAGATTTAGAAACTTCGATCGTACAACCAAACAATGGGAAGACGGAGTTGAAATCAGAGGGTACTTTACGAATGCCTACTTCACCCGAAAGTAAACATCTGCTTGATATTATCAGTAAGTGGAGCTCAATTTTGGAATTTATTTGCAAACATGTCTGAAATAGTATTTTTTTATTAGAAAATATTTGCATATGAATTTTTGAAATTAAATTTTAATAATTTACTCAATATATTCGATACTTTTGCATGACATCAGACTTTTACTAAACGACTCGTTTTTTTCATTATGTTATGGTTTACTGAAAAGGATGATAAGATATTATTTCAATGTTTTTTTAAAGAAGAATTTGAGCGTACAAATTACATGAAAGCATCTACCGAAGGTGACTGTGAACTGAACACATCAAAAAAGGTATGCAGTGTATTTCTAACTAGCATTCATAAATCTTTTAATATTGCAATATCTTTTTGAAACTTTGTTATTTCTAGTTTTGATGTTAGAATTTAGCTTCGCTGAAGCGAGCGAAAACTCCGAATTATTCTTAGATAATTAAAATTAGCAAGTATCAACTTCCTGAATTAATATAAGTTTTAACAGAAGCAGTAAAATAATTATCAAAGAAAGACCCAATTAACCGGAATGAATTATATTGGAATTGCAGTTATAACTGAATTGGTAATCGGATGATTGGTTCCAGTTTAATTCTTTTCGTCGAAATTTCAAATTATTCTGCAAAATTTTTAATAATTTTTAGGATTTATTTTGTACATATCGAATTTTTGTAGGTGATGCATGAAGAATTAGCATTGCAATGGGTAATCAGTGGTGGTGCAGCTCGAGAAATGGCTTTCCTTAATTCGTGGTTTTTCCTTGAGCTCATGGTATGTTTCCTTATAACAAGCTTATTAAGTTTTTTGTTTATGTAGTATTTATGTACAACTTATAAGATTAAATATATGCAATATTTTTTCTTTGTTCTTCACTCATAATGTATTTTGTAGGTTAAATCAATGGCGGAATATTTATCTCTTTCAAATCGTTTGTATTTGCCACGAAAGCTTCGATTTAGAGAAGCCTTTATTCAAGATCTGAATGCGCTTTCTCAGGCTATCATTAGTGAGGTAATCCAAAGAACTTCGAAAGATCCAAGACAGGTAATTCAATAGCATTTAATTGTTCACGCGACAAATTTTTCCTTATTAAAAAAAGGGATCGTAGTAAATTGTAAGACGCATTCAAGTGTAGTATAATAACGATGGTAGCAAAAAGAAGGAAAAATATATATTTGTTATCATTGTATTGGAAATGATTAAATTTGTACTTTAGTCTCAATCAATCAGTACTTCGTGGGCCTATTTCTTGCGTGATTGCTTCTCATTGATGGATCGAACCTTTGTAATAACACTGATCCGAGAGTTTAACCGCGAAATTGCCGCTAAAATAGGGTAATGTTTGTTAAATTCTTTTTCCAGTAACTAAATTTATTTTCTGAATTATTGGCTTTCAAAATAATTGTTCATCCAGAAAGTCCATTTTAAGACTTTTACAAGTGCATGTTAACTTCCTCATCCAAGGTAATTTTGTAAGTAATAAACGCGCTATATTAAATATCTAGCTCAATTGAATCGTGTTAAGGATCTTATTTTGCATAATCATGATAGCTAAATTTTGTGTTGGAGAATTGATGGATATTACTTCGTCATCACCTTTTTCTTTAAGAAACTGCACCGAATTGTGTGTAATGCCCACTCTCATGCTAATTAAACTGGACTTTTTGCGAATCATTGCTTCTCATGAGCATTTCGTTGTGTTGAATTTGCCATTTGGTTCTGGTAACATGCAGGGTATGTCAACAAGTCATTCCGGTGGATCATTTCATGTGAGTTATAGATTTTTTACGGTTTATAATACTTATTTTTATCTTGTTCTCTCGATCATTTCGAATTTCAGTCAGCAACATCAGCATTTTCGTCCAGTTCGGAGGGTAGTGCTAATTTATCTGTATCTTTGCATCATTCTTCCTCACGCCAATCTTCTAGCCCAGGAAATTCAAGTATCAGCAGCAGGTTTGATTTGATATCTTGAAGTCAAAAGTTTTGAATTCCGGGAACCTATCTTCTGGCAAATTTCCAAAGTTACCATTTGTCCTTTTTTTGTATTTTGTACAGAGCCAGTTAATTTACTTAGTTTATACCTTTTCAGATCTTCAAGCCAGGTAAATGAATTACATGGTGCAATTGGTTCAGCAGAACTAACTATTGAGTTTCGTTCGCGACATTTTCTAATTGGGCTTGCTCTCGCTGACCTGGCTTCTGTTCTTGAAACATCAAATACTCTGCTCCATTCACGGTTAGTTTATGTTTCAGGTTGTGAGTCTCGTCATAATTTCGATTGTCTTTAAGAAAGAAACGTATAAATTATACCTATCACATTTCTTTTTTAATTTGTAAAGATTGTAGTACTGTTCACTTGCACTATCTTAGTTTTGTGAGAACAAACGATAATTTTCAAGATTATTTGCAGTGCTATAAGTCTTATTCGTAATTTGCTGAGCAGCCATGAATTGGATGTTCGACTTCTTGATAACACGGTGAAAGCACGAGTAGCATCCTTGTATTTACCAATCATCGGTATTGTTCTGGACGCCTCAGCTCAACTCCACGATCCCTACTCGAAATCTTCCAGTGTTAATTATGAGAATTCCACATCTGTTTCTAATGGGCAAGCTTTCCATTTTGCAATAATCTTTCTCTTTTCAAATTCGAAGATTTTTTTTTTCTTAATCATTCTTAAACTACAGTTACACAACGGAAACAAATGACGGACCGTTTATTAGCGACAAAGTTATGCTTGCAATTGGTGGAATGAATTTTTCACCACCTTGCTCACCGCGAACCGAACGAAAACATATTGGTTTAGTTCGGCCATCACTTTCATTGGAAAATACACGTCAGGTGATAGCTTTCATAAAACATATGTAGTCACCATGAAGTTTTGTATAGGACGAATAAAGTGAATTTTTTTAATTTTCCAATTTCCAGATTTTATTGTTTCCTCAAATCTCATTCAGCTATTAGCCTGCTTTTGTTGGACGTTGAAAAATATGGAGCGATCGTCTTTGCGTCAGTGGATTCGCGATTTATCGTCCAACCGAATTTTGCAATTTCTCGATGTTCTACAGCTTGCTGTTTCATGCTTTGAATTCAGATCATCTCTTTTTTGTTCTAATCAAGTACTGGTTGCTTTTTTTCAAAACAGTTCTTACATTAAGAACTGAAAATTCTTGTATATTTACTTTTCTGGCAAGTTGTATGACATGATGGCACTATTTTTGAGAATTTGCAGGATTCCAGTGAGACTGCAGGGGAAGTAAAGGACGAGAGTGGTAATATTGAAGGCTCATCGATTAAAGAGCTTGGACAGAAAAAAATACGTAGTGTGCCCGATTCTGAAAATGGTGTTCGATGGCGTAAAGAAATCAAAGATTCACAAGGAAAAGGTTCTTGGAAAAGTTGCACTGGTAGTAGCGGTGGACAATCAAACGATGAACCTATTCGTAAGTTATGAATCGGCAATCAATAAAATACTTCATGTTAATAGTTGCAATATACACAAATACATCAAAGTTAATTGGAAATTATGAAATGATGAGGAATCATTGAAATATAAGAGAATTCGAAAGCTATTTATTTTCCAGAATTAATTCATTTAATTTAGCAAATGATGAAGATGTTACACTTGAAGCGACTCTTTGCACCGAAATACCATTAATAGTGCTGGATACGTTAGAACTCGTCATACGCGTAGTATCAGTTCTTGGTTCTGACTATCTCTTTTATGTGTTACCTTCTGTATTAAAAGTGTTGGTGAGTTTATTATCATTGATTTTTGTAGTTCTGAATTATTTTTTGCGCTTTTTAAATTCAGAAATATCTTGTTTTACTAGAACATCCGTCAAAATCACATTTTTTATATTCTTATACACTGCAAATGCATTGCTGACATTACAAATTTCTTGTCTTAATATGCAAAGCGATAAATAAAGTTAATGCCAGAATTGTTACAACTTTATTGAAATAAATGAAAAATGGATAAACATAATATAAGCAAAAAGGCTATACTAACAGTTTAGTATAATCTTTAAAATTTAAAGAAATTTGCAATGCCAGCAATGCATTTGCAGTGTATAAGAAAAAAAGTTTCATCTTTAAATTAATTTCTCCAATGAATTTTTTAAAGATGCATATTCTTGCTTGCAATCAGTCAGTACAAACTTTGGAAAATGTTTTTGCAAGTCAACGTGCAATAGTTACGAAGTATCCAGACTTGCTGTTTGAACAGGTTAATAACATGTTTCAAATACATTAATTGTCAGTGCAGAAGTGCAGATTTTGTGCACACTTAATTTGTAACTCGAGTTGTTATTTGGCTTTTTCGAGTACATCTTTCCGAGATGCAGCTCTTGTTTTGCACTTCTATTGGACCGTTCCTTTGTGCACATACATCTTTCGTATAGGCCTTAAGAATTACTGTGATAAATAACTGAAGATGAATTTTTTATAGGAAACTGAACAATGTGGTGAATTATGCCTTCATCTACTAAGACACTGTGCGTCCCGCTTGCCAGCTATTCGTTCGCAGGTATTATTAAAACCATTGAAGTTTTAAAAAAGTATCAAGTGTTTAAATTTAGTTCAGTTTGACTTTGAAGTTGACGTTTTTGATGATAATGACTTAGGAAAATTAATGAAGTAATGATAGATTACAAGTGCAATGTTTTTAATTAAAATAATTTCGAAGATAAAAATATATTATCTTATATATAGAAAAGGCAGTAGATTACTTTCCAAATGAAAGAGATTAAATCATGTGAAAAAAATCTAGAATATTTTTGCAACCTTTAACATTTCGTAGCAAGCAAATAAATTGTGGGCGAGAGTGATCCGAATGAAATCTTAATGGAAGTACAGAAAATAATCTCTTCCTTTTCTTGTTGACAAAAGTGTCATAGTATAAAACTGAATTTATTGAAAAGAATTATAGGCTGCAGCTTCATTATATCTATTAATGAGGCAGAGCTTCGAGTCTGGAGCAAGTTTTTCAAAAGTTAAAATGCAAATTACAATGTCACTGAGTACGTTGGTTTCTACGGGTACCAAGCATGGTGACTGGATAAACGAAGATTGTTTGCGTCATAGTTTAAAAACTGTGCTGACATACTCGGAAACAGATGCTTCAATTGATTCACAGCTACGCAGTACTACTTTTTCAGAGCAGGTTAATATGAAGTGTCTTTTTTTAGATTAAGTTTTTAAAGTTTTTTTGGCAATTTAGGCTTCTCAAATTAATAAAACATGGTGTAAAACTGCAGGTAAAAGATCTCGTTTTCAATTTGCATATGATATTATCGGATACAGTGAAAATGAAAGAATACACTAATGATTTTGAAATGCTAATAGACCTCATGTATCGTGTTGCGAAAGGATATCAGAATAATCCAGATCTTAGGTTAGCATCATTTTTCAGTGTTTATTAATTACATTTTATCGGGATTAATTCACAAAAACTGATTATTCTGGATGTCTTCTTTTTCGGCATGACCTTGATGGTGAATGAAAGGACATGCCAATCTTCAAAATATTTCATTCATTTTTTGACTCAAGTGAAACCAAATTATGCTGCTAAAATGCTGCGATACTTTCTTTCCATTTATTATTGATTACTATATAAATTTTTCACTTTCTTTACGTTCTTTGAAATTGTGTTTTGTTTTGAAACTTGAAATGCACAATAACAGATGTTAAAAATGCGATAGTTTAGGTTAACATGGTTGATAAATATGGCAAATAAGCATTCAGCTCGGGATAACGCGGCGGAAGCTGCACAATGCATGTTACATGCAGCCGCTTTAGCTGCTGAATATATTTCGATGCGTGAGTATGATGTGCATATTCCTAAAGGTGCTGCCGCTTTTCAAGCTATAAGCGATAATATTCTCGAAGAAAGTGCTGTTTCGGATGATGTTATTAGGTATTACTTTGATCAGAAAATATTTTCTGTTTATATCTTATAGTTGCTGTGTCGTGGATTGTTAGAATTTTTTTGCTTTTACAACTTTTCAAAATTCATTTAATTGAATTTTAGTCCTGATGAAGAAGGTATTTGTGAGAGTCGTCATTTTACGCAAAATGGTTTAGTACATTTGGTAGAGAAAACAGCGCAGTTTATGGAGAAAGCTCAAATGTATGAATCAATGGTGCAACTGTACAAGGTTACTAGGCATTATTATAGTTGAAAATGAAATCAACTTTTTCTTTTTTAGAAATGGAATTCTAGCCATTTTACAAAATGTTAGAGTTTTATACAATTTCGATTGTTTGTTTATATCAGATAATAACACCAATTTTGGAAGAAAATCGTGATTATCAGCGTTTGGCACAAATACATGGTTGTCTGAGCCAAGCACTTTCACGTATTGAGCCAACTGTATCGTTAATTGAAGATATTGTCGATGCATGGTATTCTCCTTTACCAAGGTATATGTCAGAAAATTCAAAACTCATCCATAATTTTGCATTATGCGGGACCTTCTTTGCAGCTGGGTTTGATGATCTTTCAGCATATTTTTTTAAATTCAAACGATATTTATGAATAATTCACTAGATTTATAATCCGCAAATGTCCTTTGAGTGAAAAAAACTTGGAAGCAATATATTCTAATATTTTGGTTGCAATGCGAAGAGCGAAACTTTATTCTATATTGTCATCAAATTCTTTCAGTGCCGACAGACGTTGTTTCGGGACCTATTTTCGGGTAGGTTTTTATGGCAGCCGTTTTGGTGATTTGGACGGTGTCGAATTCATCTATAAAGAGCCGGCAATTACGAAATTGTCCGAAATCAGCCATCGTTTGGATTCATTTTACACTGATCGTTTTGGGAAAGGAGTTGTGGAAGTTATTAAAGATTCAAATTCTGTATGTTTGCTATCTTTTGACTAAATTTGAATGTTAACATGATTTGAATGTTGTAGTTATTTAACGAGTGAAATGAAGAAAGTTGCTTCAATTAATACTTGAAATCAATCTGCAGGTTGATCCAAATCGTTTGGATTCCACAAAAGCCTATTTGCAAATCACATATGTAGAACCGTATTTGGAGAATTGGGAACGACGTCGTCGTCCTACTCATTTCGAGAGGAATCATAAGTTATATCGATTTGTCTATGCAACACCATTTACGAAAGATGGTCGCGCACACGGTGACTTGAAGGATCAATATAAAAGACGAACTGTGCTAGCCACACAATATTGGTAACTTCAAATCAATTTTCAAATTCATGTCTTCAGTTTGAAATGTTGGAACACAATAGTTCTTATAAAATGCAAATTTCTTTATGCAAATTAAGAAGGCGTCTAATGTATGTTTATCGAAAGGAACTTCAGAAGAAACATCAACATTGAAATGTTTTGATGAATGACAACGTAGACATATAGAACTTACAATTATCTAGTCCACGAGAAGAGCTAGATAAATTTATTTTAATTTTTCATTTTTGTAAAAATTTTTCCTCCATAATGATCTGATTTTTTTTGCTATATTTTTTCGGTTATTTTTTCCAGTTTCCCATACGTAAAAACACGTCTTCGTGTGGTGAATCGTGAACAAAATATTTTAACTCCAATTGAAGTTGCAATTGAAGATGTCCAAAAACGAACCCGTGAATTAGCTGCTGCTACTGCGCAAGATCCACCAGATGCTAAAATACTTCAAATGGTACTACAAGGTTGCATTGGTACTACTGTTAACCAAGGTCCTATAGAAGTGAGTTCCAGCTTTATAAACGTCAAAATATTAATGGAGGTCAATAAGCATAATGGTCATAATAAGCTTCTTAGATTTTTAGATTCAAGATTTTTTTTAATGTTTTGTTATTTAAAGGATCATTTCTTTCTTATAATTTACCATTTTATAATGGTAATGTCCGCTTTTTTCTGGATTATGTTTCCATTATCATTTCAGTAATAATTTAATAAACGTTCTTTTTTGAAGGTTGCAAACGTATTTCTTACAAATATGGTTTTGGATGAAAGTGGAAAACCTATGGATAAATTCCAGAACAAGCTTCGTCTGTGTTTCAAAGATTTTTCGAAGAAATGTGCAGATGCTCTTCAGAAGAACAAGAAACTTATCCAAGCTGATCAGCAGGCTTATCAGGTTAAATTATCGAACTACTATTTTTGTTATGCGTTATTGAATTAGCATTTTTGGATTTCATTAATGAAAAAAATAATTTTTCTGTAGCAAAATTGAGAGTTATTTTGCAACAAGTTTTATTTTTTTAACCACTTTCATTTATGCTATAAAAAGTTATTTTCTGTTATCAGTTCGTCAAAAATAATCACTTATCATATAATCACACTTATTGTGCGTGAGATCTTCCTTTATGCTAGCCAGTAAGTAAGTTTTAGTTGGTTAATAGACACTTAGCATCGCTCTTTATTCGCCTATTCTATAATGAATTGTTCAAGTAGGATTTCATGGTGAAAATTTAATTTTTATGAAATTACAGAATGAACTACAGAAAAATTATATCGAATTTACGAAGCGAATGGCACCGATAGTTGGCATCCGTAAAAATAAATGCTCCGAGGCACATACTCTGAAAACCGTACATGCTGTTGCTGCCGCTGCTGAATTTGGACCGGTTACTGCGGTGTGATAGAGATGAAAAAACTTTCAGATCTTAAGTTATTTTGATTTTTTCATTTCGTTAATTTTCTTGCTAACCGGAAGAAGTAAATTACATAATTAGGAAATGATAAATTGCAGTGCCGGCTTTACATTTCTTCGGTTTCCTATACGTCCTTCTTTTATTCAATCCTTTGTGTTTGTCTTCGTCCGTTTTGATTTTGTTTGTAATTATAATAATGTCACAATGTCCCATCTATTTCTATTTTATTCAACTGTTACTGTTCTAATATCAAATGGAATATGCAGGTTGAATTTCATGTACAATTCTGAAATTTTTTGTATTCATTTTTAGGATCACAAATTTTTACATTTTTTGTTATTTAAATTTAGAATACTGCCTTTTACATTCTAACTTTACTGCTTTATGCTGAACTTTAGACCTAACATTATTTGCTGTCTCAACCTAGTTAAAAAATTTTTTCAAAAATTTGATTTTACAAAAACCCAATCTTTTTTTATAATTGAATCAACATTATTTTACATTTAAGTGAGGTATCAATCAATTTCTTATAAAATCTGAAAATCATAAGTTCTAGCTTCCTTTCTGTTTATTTATTCTACTTTGACTTTTATGCTTTCAATCTTTTCCATTACGACTTTTGTTTACTGCATTGTCGAACTGTGATGTATTAAAATTAATGTTTCATCAATATTTTGGCTTTATTTTTGCTGTTCCTATTGCTTAGTTTTCTCAATACCAAAACATTTCTTAGTAGCAATCATTATCGATTGCATTTTTTAAAGAATATTTGTATTTTTCCATCACAGATTAAGTTCATTTTAACTTATCAGGTTAGGGAGTGAAGTAGTGGAAAAATAATAACAATTGGAATTAAAATAACAATCATTTTAATGATTAACAAATACTTCTAAAGGAAAAAAAAAGCGTTGTATGCAATTCAGTATTAATAACATCTTTTTTTTTCGTTTCATGAAATCTTAGATGTAAAAGATGAAAAGATGTAAAATATGGAGGAAACTTATTACAACGTTCCTTGACAGGCTGTTCTTCATATATTTTTATCTATAATGCAGTGTCTATAATTTGTGCTTTATTTTTTGTGAATAGGATTATTATGCATAAATTTAATTTTAGAGGAACTTTCCAATCAAATGTGAAACATTTGTATCTTTGAAAGTCTGATATATTTTTCACTATTTTTGAAATAGTCTTCCAGTTTGGAATGATCATCATTTTTTTCTTTTTTTTTTTTAGAAAATCAAGCATGACTTTAAACATGAATGAAGATAATGTTAGAGTTTTTCAATGTTAGCATTCTATTTGTTGTTTAAGCCAGTGACAAAATGTTGCACCACAAATTCATTTATTGATATTTTAAAATTGAAATTGCTTTTAAGAGAAAAGAAATTGCAAACAAAGCATTGCCTAAAATATATTCATTATATGCTATTTATATTGTTATTCTGCTTTTTGTAGTAGAGAATTTGTTGGTTTCATTACAAAAATAAAGTTTAATCCAGTGAATCAGAACGGATGTGAAAAGTTGCGTGACGTAATGGAATTATAGAAAGCTATAATAATAATCGTTATCAATATTCTCAATGAATCTTGATTCTTCGTTACGATCTATACAGATATTGTTGAAAAATGATGCAGATATTGTTGAGAACAAGATTCTTGAGATCAACTTTCATGAAGCTTCGATACTGCAAATGAAAGAGAGATGGCAGTAATATTTCCAGTATGGAATATTTGTAAATACTTTTCTCTTTTAAACATTCCTTACATTTGTTTTCAAGCTGTTACTCTTGTTTACTTTGAAGTTTTGTGTGATTTTTCTCCCCTTTTTGTTAACAAAGTATATTTCAAATTCATCCTCTTTCACATTCCTCATATTTCTATTATCAGTCTGTCCTTTCATATTTCCCTCAACAAACAAAGAAATTTTTCCTCATTTTTCTATGCCATCCTAAGGTAGGCAAAACAAAAATGGTCAGTTACTCCAAAAAATTGTTATTTAATGGCTACATAAATCCGATTTTAAAGTTTTGCCGGTAATTATCATTTTAGCTCTGTAAAATTCAGCTTACTTATTATTCCTTTCATATATTAAAGACAATAGAGTCACAAAAGTTTCATTTTCATTTTTCATGATCTGCAATAACCTTATACTTCTTACTTAGAAATACATTTTATTTCGGGTGAACCAAATTTTTTGAAAAGCATAACCATCAGTCACGAGCTAAAAGATATAGTTCACATAGATCGGGATTACTCAGGATTCAGTGTAATTCTTCTGCCACTCTCGAATAACATTATTTGTGAAATATGATCGAATGAGAAATTGGCTTCACCGTGACAATTTAGTTAACCATTTTTTTAATATATTTAACAGTTAGGCCTTTGAAATTTGCTTGCATGAAGCAATGAATTGATGAAGTTAACCATCATTGGTTAATTTATCTCAAATACACTTATTATAAATCATATTGAATACATCCTCTATCAGGCCAAATTTACATAAAGCTTGAGCCATCCAATGTTTAATCCCTGTCTTTAAAAGAAATTAATTCCTGTCTTATAATTGTTTCGCGTCTAATGCTTGCTTTTGCAAATCGACGTTTATATCAAATGTTTATCATTTGCTGTGAATTTTGCACGTGAAGAAAGCAAGCACTTCTATATATGTTTCCTTACAAATCTGTTGGATTAATTAAAAAAAAAAAACTTTATCGTATGAAAAAAAAAAAGAAATTGCATGGTAGTTTGCAATTTAGCATGCTTTCGATAATGTGAAAAGATATTCTTAAAATATTTGAACTTTGCAAAATTTGACATTAAGCATCGATTTCTTATAATTGTTTCCATGCCGCTTTCTCTCAATTGAACAATCGAATACGGAATTAAGCTTATCAATCTTTTTTCCTCTCCCTCTCTTTCCCTCCCCCTCTCTTTTTTTCGCACTTTTTTTCTTTTGATAAATATTGAATTTGTGTGATTACAGGTCAAATAATATCGGATTTCATCCGATCTATAAATGTTACAAATTGAGAAATTCGGAAAACACACTTTTAATACGATATGTACATTTTTGATTAAATAAATGCCACAAACATCTTCCATTTGCTTTCATCAATTTTTGCTTCGGAAAATCCAGAAGAATGGAAATTATATGCCGTTCAATCAATATTGATTATTACTAATAATAAAATCTAACTACTATGACCTCATATGAATGACCTCATATAAAATGCTGCTAAACAATCATAACTTGAGGAATTTTGAATATGAAAAAAAAGGATGAAATTTTACAAAGTATCAGTCTAAATATTGTTTGGTAGCAATGAAAAAAAAAAACAACAAAACCTAAAACGTTGTTCGGAAAAGTTGATAATACTGAAAGGATCGTCCATCTTCCGGAAATAAATAGGAATAAATATGCAAAAGAAAATCATAACGAGGCGAAAAATCATTTTAATTAAATTTAACAAATAAGCAGAACAGTTCTTCAGATGATTGAATATGTGTGACAATTAATTTATGCAAATTCTTGATATTTACCGGATGATACGTGCATAGTAAATAAAATGAATGGTATCCGAATGAATTATGTCAAAGAAGTAAAAGAGATTTTCATTTTCATGGTGAGCTAACTGATTCGAACAACCTTACTTGTTTTGGTTTGACGTTTACTCTCAACAAATATTGGTGGTATTAAGTTTTAGCTTTTTTTTTTGAGTTAATTGGGAATGCTTTTCTTGGATGCTTAACAATATAAATTTTTTTCCTTTGCTAACACTCATTTCAATATATAGTATTAAAAAAAAAAAGTTTAGTTTGGTTTATTATACAAATTAACTTTCTCTCTGCTTCAATATTATTGGTTAGAAAAATGTTAAGTATTTCTCTGGTAAGAAAAATCATACGAAAATTTTCATCCATTTGATCATAAAGTTATAAAGTTATATCTTTTTATGGAAAATTATTTATGGAAAATGATTACGACGTAAATAGATCATTGTTTGGCACTTGTAACTTAACTACGTTTACGAGTTACTTTAACAGAATGATATGAGAATGATACGACATATAGGAAAACTGTAAATATCTGCTTTAACAGAGTGATATGAGAATGATACAACATATAGGAAAACTGTAAATGTCATTGATAACAAATGGTACAGCATACATATCATGAAACATTTTCTGTTTACGCTGAGGATTATTTCGAAATGTTTCATGCATAGTTCCAAAAATATACCAATAATATTTAAGTGAAATTATTGAACAAAATTGAAAAATGATTAATTTTTTAAATGTAGCCATTAACTTTAATTGTAACACTGAAGCAGTTAGCCATTCTTGATCATCCATGTTAATTCTATTGTATTTCAACTCATATTCGCAGTCAATTATAACATATCGTCTAAAATCTGAAAATGGGACAGTTTATTACGATTCCCCGGAACATTATGAAGTATACACTGACAATAGCAGTGTAATTCATATCGAGCGCTCGATATCTTCTTATCAACTCTATAATTTTAATTTTTGATCACTACAAAATTGTACTTGAATAACAAAATGCATTATGAGAAATGTAGATATTAATATGCATTCAATTAACATCATTTTATTGCTATCAATATGAATAATATTACTGATAGTTTGATATCGAAAGTAACAACGAGAAATCGATCAATTATTAGTACTACAGTTTAATGTAATTTCATTTCATCATTTAATGATTATTTGATGTTAGTTGGGAAAATTTTTATTGAATTTTTGTTGCTCTCATCATCACTTATCATAACTTCTTCATTTCGGTTTTTAGAAAGATTTTGCTTTGTACTGTTTTCAATGCATGATTTAGAAAGATTTTACTTTCTTATGTAAATCTGAATTTTCACGGTTTATTATTTTTTGTTTTCCGTATTAGCCACTTAATAAACGTTTTATATTTTTTCTTTATTTTCCTTTCATATATTCATTGAAACACGTGCATAGGCTTCACTTTTATTCTAGTAGTCAAATTTGGCTTATCACTGCAATAATTAGTGATTCATTTCTTTTAATTGAAACTTTGTAGAAGATTAGACGATTGGGATCTTTTGTTCTACAGAAATATCGCCCATAACACGGTTCGTTAATTTAATAGTTACGTTAATAGTTCTTTCATTTTTCTTCCTTATTTTAACTATCATTTTCCAGGATTTTTTCGCATGAACGCATCTATCATTGGAAAATGTAAACAGATCCAGTTTATTAGAGCAAATCCAGTTACTTGTGTACAAGATAACATTACGGAAAACACTAGAAAACCAAACATTTGCGGTAAAGAAGTACGATCTTTCTACGAAACTTTGTTAGCTGAACCGTCCACTTCGGTGGTTCCAGATGCTACGATAGTTAAACACACAGTTAAACTGGAAAAGCTCAAGAATAACAGTCAACATCTTCGGAAGTCCACGAGAGTATCAAATAATATCTCGAAGAAGAAGGATGATATTACAAAAAACGTCCAGCAACTTTTCAAGGATGCTGCAAATGGAAATATGCAAGGTGTTATGGATTATTATTGTGGAAAAGGTATGTTTGGTATTATACTTTCAAGGTGATTAGATAGTAAACAGTAATCAGTATTTCTTTTCTGATTTCTTTATGGTGAGAAAAAGAAGGACGATGGATTGATTTCCTCTTTCCAGCTATCGAAATTTATAGAAATACACTAAAAGATTTCAAATGGATGGTAGTCAGTATCAGAAATGGAAAATCATATGACATGAAAACTGCAGGAATGGATATCAATATATCGGATCAGTATGGTTGGACTGCATTGATGTGTGCAAGCTATGCAGGGCATTTACATATTGTTAAATATTTGTTATCGATGGGAGTAGATATTTCAAAGCGGTTAGATATCACTTTCAAAGCTTTTTCATTTTTATTGGACTGTCGGTCATTTGAAGTAGTCTATTTACTGTATAAAAACTTTTTGATTGTCCAAATTCATTTGTTTGGCATAAAAAAGTTATCGAATCAACCAGGACAATTCATATGCCACTTAAGTCCTTCTGGATTTACTTCTCCTAATAGCTACGGTCAAGTCCTTCCGATTTGGACACGATTTGAGAAAAGTAATTTATAGCTCCAACTAACAAACAATTATGTTTAATTTATCTGTTGTCATACTTTCAACAGTGGAATTTTCTTATATTAAGAATGAGGTTTTTTTTTTATATTTTCAATTTTTGATTCGAGAAAACTGTTATTTATCAGCACTGTGTGTGCAGAACATCTTTTCTGACGTGAATTATAAATTTGCAATTATATACAGAAGCAAATCAGGTGAAACAGCTGCTGACTTTGCATTAAAATGTGGACATCATGAAATATACCGATGTATTTTCTCACATGAAAAGGAAAGATCGAAGTATGTTTTTGTGTTGTTTTTCAAATAAGTACGAGCTTATTAACTGAGCTGGATGTCTTATATAATAATATCGATCGTGACGTTAAATTTTTTATCATATTTTAGCGAAATTTAATCCTCTTAAGCCACTTAATGGTTGATATTTGCTATGGTCGTTAATGCTCTTAGTGTGATGAATTACCGCTGAAAATGAAAGTATGCATTTTGCATTTTGCATAAAGTCACTGTTGGAGTTCTGTTAACGACTCATTTTATCATTAATATTATCAAATTATCTATCTATGTAAGGATCTACTATTTTCGTTAAAAGCTTTTTTTAATATTTCAGAAATTCCGGAATGCGGTGTGAATCATTCTTGCAAAAAATCAAAGAATCCGGAAATTTTGAAGAGATCACACGCTTTTGTGATGCCTGTCAATGTACTTATGTAGGAGAAGCTCATCTAAGCAGTGTAGCACATCTTTTGGAAACGCGAAAACCGGTGCTTGATCCAGGGTATGGAATTCCAGAATGGAATAAAGGTTATCGCATTTTACGGAGAAGTGGCTGGGATGAATTTGAAGGATTAGGTCGTAATGCGACGGGTCGGCGATATCCGATAAAAACAATACTGAAGAGAGATAAGCTTGGCTTAGGTTGTGCTAGATTCGATGCAGCTAAAGTGACTCATTTCAAGGTATATGTACTTTCCTATTCTTAGTTCCCTTTTTTCCTCTTTTTTGAAAGTTTTCTTTCGAATTAAAGACTGTCTTACTGTTTGTAGTTATAAGCAAAGGAAAATTTCATATATGACGTCGTAAAAAGATTGGAGTGTGAAATTATTTTGAAGTGAAACAATTACTATAAATATTGAAGTTTATGGTTGAAAATCTTATCATCTGAGTAATTTTTTTTTCTTTTACTTTATTCGTTATTAATGCAAATTTTTAGGCTAATGATGTGAAAGCGGTGAAAGTAGGACTTATAACGAGAGCAAAACAGATGAAAGACCGAAGGAAGCAAATACTTCACGGGAAGATTTTAGAGCGTCGATTTAGAAATATGTTTAGAGGTGATTGATATTGATTCAGATTCATTGTGCAATTTTTAACATTATGATTAGAGGCTTCGATAGATATTCTTGTAAGAAGTCATTATATTTTCTTGATATTCTATTGTTATTGGTTTTCTTTATGAGATAATAAATTTGAGCTTCCTAATCATGTTCCAACATATTTTTACTCTCTAGTTTTGTGAAGTTTTTTCCAAAGCATAGTTTTTTTTAACAAATGCTGAATAATGTTTGAAAAATGTTCATTGATCATTTCTGTTCCTGTTGATTGAGATTTTGGTTATTTTGTTGAGATTGATGGTTTTGTGTCATTTGTTTCGTCGTCAAATACTGCACATTATTCATCAATTTGTACGTCAAATAGTGCAAATCATTCACCAATTTGTTAGGCACATTGGACAGGTCACATAACTATTTCACTTAATTTTTCTTTCGATAGATATTTTTGCGTATTTGTTAATTAGTTTGAGTGGGTAAAATCTTTTTGTTTAAATGATTGTTTGTAACATATTGAATTGAGAAGAGTGAGCGGTCAATTTTTTTTTTCCTGTTTAAAGGTTTGTAATATATTTTGAAATGGAAAAAATTTGAATATCCTTTCAGTTGAAAGGACATTCGGATTAGGTTTTTATCCGTTAATATTTTATGTTGTTCAAATATATCGCAATAAAGATAAAATATTTTCCTGTTCCGCTGTTATCTGATCATATTAAACACGTATGCTAGCAAGGTAATGCCCTGTATTTTGTAACAATTTTTCAATTTTCAGCACTTTAAATGATGACTTAATGATATAACTTTCAAATGACATCGTAATTTGGTTGTAAACAGTATGTGGAAATCTTGAAAATTTTATGTGCTGATTAAAGATGGCAAGAAGAATAATTATCTGGTTATTCTGAATATATCATGTTGATTTTTTCGAAAGCATTCTAGTTTTGCATATTTGAGAATTACTTTGGACCATACATTTTCTAAACCGAAAAAATTATCGAGTATCCGAAACTTTTTTCAGATAAATTGAAGTTATTTTTGTTTTGTATTTCTGTATGAAAAATGAGTAGTATCTCAGACGCGGGATTAGAATGTGCTTTGTGTCACGAAAGTTACGCAACGGAAATTCGAATCCCGCGTGTACTACACGGTTGCGGTCATACGGTAAATTTGAAATTTCAAATTTGTGGTTTGAAACTTATTAGGATGTGATAATTTTGTTGGGAAATGCAAGTTGGTTAGTAAGTTTGTGATATTAATGACGTTCAGTATATTTTGAACATATTTTAAAGTATAAAACTGCAATGTCACAGGATGGTTGTAAATGAACCATTAATTTAGAGTGAATAACAGTTTACTTAAACGGTAATATTCTTATGTTTGTTGAAGGATTTCTGTTTATAATAAATTAGGCTAATAATTAATTGGTATATTTACTATAGTTAACGGTTTACTTAAAATGCTTTGTTCTTGATATACTATGTTAATGTTATATAATTTTCATATTTTTCAAGTTGGATGCCTAAAAAAATTACTATTTGATTTTGGATTAAATATTTCAGGTTTGCCAAACGTGCTGTTCAGCTTTAGTTGATGTCAGTGCACCTATTGCCCAAGTTATTTGTCCGTTTGATCGAACAGTTACATTGCTTGTTGAACCATGCGTTCTTTCGTTGAAAAAAAATTTTGCACTTATTGAAATAATTGAACGACACAAGAAATTCACGCAACCAGATCGGGTTTCACTATTATTTATGAGTTTCAAATATATGCTCGATCTATTAAACATTAAATTTTTATTATTAAGGACATAGTTATATATTCTTTTTTCACCTCAATTTTCTGATACTATAGTAAAATTTCCTGGTACAAAATAACAAATTGATACCTTTCACTCAATTGATATAGTTAGTCCAAAGAGTGTATGCTCGTGACGCAGTGAACTTCTTAACTAGATAATATTTCAAATACTTTGTGTTAGTTTAAATCAGAGAGCTGATGTGAACAGGCTTAGTTAGATAACAAGCTTATCTAAAGCTAGATAACATCTATTATCTTGATCCAACAATATATATTTACCGTCGCCATTTTATTAACTGAAGAAATGTATGCTTTTAAACTTACCGCATTGCGACATGTAGAAAATTGTTTTATGCACAATGAAGTTCTTTTTCTCTTGGTCCCATAATGTTTGATCGTTCTTTGTCAAATTTGGTAAGCTAAACTTTTTAGATAGATGAAGTACCATCACCGGAATATATGAAGGATATCGTGCTTGGTATACCGTGTGATGAAGATCCGAAACATACCGCTATATTTTATTGCATAGTTTGCGAAAGTAATATGTGTGGTGAATGTTCAAAACGTACACATGCGGGACGGGTACTTTCGAAGCATTGTCGTGTACCCGTTAGCGAAAAACCACTTTCTCGAACGATGTGCCCTTACCATTCAGCATACGCGATCGAATTCGTATGTCAGGTTTCTCTTTTTTCATGGTTAATTGCTAAAAAGGATAAATGCATATTTTTGTCGACGTGAAAACTCATGAAGTGTATTGAAAAATATATGCATATTGTAAATCAGATCATCATCAGAAATTTCCGTTGTTTGCGAAATGTTAGTATCAGTAGCATTGTATACGATAAAGATAAAGAGATGATATATAAACTTATTAGTCACACATAATTTGCTATATGTGGAAAAAAGCAAATTTATTAAAATAACTTTTGGTGACAATTTTGTTTAAATACTCTATAATATTATTATTTAGCACTGCGTTACAATATGAGAGGTTCTCGCAAAATGACTCGACATATTTTTTTATAAATAGTTCACGTATGTGTATGCATACACATTTTTACAGCGGTTTAAAATTATTGCAAGTAATTAATATTCTTTGTAAAGGTAAAATTTCCAGGAAGTAGAATGTCTGGAAAACAACCGCCTGATGTGTTTGCTATGTCGCGATTACGGACGTCACCGGAATCATCGACATTCTCTGTTAGAAGTTGAAGCTGCTGAATTAAGAGAACGGGTTCATGAAGCTCTTTCAGATTTCCGCAGTTTTATTAGTGATCTCAATGGATGGAATATCCGCGTGACACAGTGAGTCTTTGCATGTTTTTTTTTTTGTAATTTTAATGTTGAATCCTGTTACAGTTATCAACAGAGAACGTTGCTTATCTTTGAGACTTATTCGTGAATAGCTAGGTCTTCTTTTAAAATGATGATTGCAAGTAATTTACGAAGGATTGGGATATATATTAAACGTGGTTCTGCTAAATATGATATTGCATCTTAGTAATGCTAAAGGCATCATATTAAATGCTCAGACATTCTTGGTCCTGCAGGACAGTAGCTGAAATAATTGATATGAATGAAGGGTCTCATGCTACTGCACGACGACAAGTTGAAGCTCATTTTCGACGATTGCGTGAAGAACTTGAGCTTCAAGAACAGACGGCTAGGGCACGTTTAGATGCTCACGTTACCGATCGAATTGAAGCTCTTCGACAGCATCAACAAGAGCTGGCTTTCATTACTTCGCAGGTTTGATTATTCGATTGGAGGTGAGGAAAACGGATAAAACGGAGAACAATGAAATGAGAGATGTGGGTGATTCAAAAAAGTTACATTGATTAAGTATAATATAGTTAGTTTCTTTTTTGGCTCAATTTAGGTTTTTTTTAGTGTTCGAAGAAGGTTGATTTATTTGTTCCATAAATAATAAATAAAATCAGATTAATTTTGTTTGTTATCTTTGATTAAAATTAAAATAACGAAATACTTCAATCAAGTTTCATTAATTTTTGGCACCATCGCTCTTGAATGATGAAAAAAAAAAACATTTGTTTAGGTTACAGCGGTGTCAGCACAATTGCAAGAAAGCTCAGAAATGGACGATGCTCGACTTATTGAGCAACAAACTGATCTTATTAAAATGCTTGATGCTGTACGTACCCATCAAAGTGATATCGCTTCAGCTCCAAGTAAGCTCGTTTGAACAGTCCACTTTCGATAACTAATATAACGTTTAGAAAGCAGCTTACCAGCTTAATTCGTTAGTTTTTTGGTTTTCGCTGTAGTGAGTTGAGAATTATGATTCCTTTAAGAGTCTTATCATCTTTTTTCCCATTAAGCTTAATTTCAAGTTGTACGTTAAAGAAACAGTTGAATTCAGTTATGCTAAATAAAAATTTTGAATTTAAGGCGGTCTTTCGTTAGATACGAGAATTCCATTTTCATTCACAGCTGATAACCGAATTCATATGGGTTCAAATGTTGATATTCGTTTGGTTATTCTTGGTTTGGATGGAGCTGGAAAAACAACGATACTGTATAAGTTAAAGGTAACAAATGTTCTCGTAGTTTAAACAAAATATATGTCTTCTTATCAAACGTTTTTGCTTTTTTTAAAGTAGATTATTCTTGACTTCAGAGGGATTAAACTTCTTTTTTTCAGAATGATGACTGTAGACAATCGACAACAACAGTTGGATTTAATGTGGAAACAATTCAGTATAAGAATTTCAAGCTTACAATGTGGGATGTTGGTGGTGTACCGAAGTTGCGTCGCCTTTGGAAACATTATTTTATGAATACTCAAGGTTCGTTATTATGACATGTTTTTTAGATAAGATTTTGGAAGCAGCATTTGAGTGTAGCATCACGAATACGGATGCTTAAATGCTTAAAAGGAAATTGAAAAAGCGTTGTTTTTGTTTCTGTTATAGGCTGGAAAGTAATGTTTTTCCAAAAATATGTGATTGTTTTAGCCGTTGTTCTAATTGCTTGATTAAAATATTTTTTTAGGTAATTCCAAAATTCATCATTCTATCTGTAGAAAAAAGTTTGGTTATCCTTACCTAAAGTGTTTGCTTAATTGCAAATTTCAAAAAACTGTAGTAATCATCATAGACAATATTGGTACCTTTTTTAGAATACTTAAAGAAAAGTTTCCTGACATTTAATCATGTCGGAATTATTTGCCATTTAAAAACAGATCTGAAATTGCCAAAAAAGGGATAAAGTATATTTACTGTTATTAGCTTTTACAAATTTGCGAGATCTGTTTTTGAAAATTTTCTTGCTGTTAGTTTTGATATAGCAGAAATAGTTTTTTTCTAACATGTCACTGATCATATTTTATTTTGGAACGAAAAATAGGTAATTTACAGCTCTCATATTTGTTATCGACAGTTCGTGTCCCAGCCGTTTTGGGGAAGCCCAAAATGAATTAGCGAAAATATTTGCCGAGCGAGAACTTGTCGATGCATGCTTTTTGGTCATTTTGAACAGACGACAACCAACAACTGCTAATCAACACTGTGTAGTCAGTTCGGCTGCTATCGATCAACTTGTTATGAATATTAACCGATTTAGCGCGGGTAAGTTAGTGATCATGGCCCGATGAAGAAGGTGAAAAAGAAGAGAATTATCTTTTGTGAGATATGATTAGAAATCTTGTAATCTAAGAGGGCAACAGTTCGTATGATTGAAGTAAAGCAAAACAGATTTCCGATCTCTAAGCAAAATAGGAGCCATTCCATCTACCAGATAGCTCAAAGATTAAGTTCTGCACCGACAAAAGTGTAACCTGATAAGTGACGAATTAAATAGAAGCTTTTATCGCGAGCCTTTTAGAAACTTATATGATCATTTTTGGTTTCCTGTCGTAGTTGATATTGCTTAAATTGAAAACTAAAGTGATGCATATTAAATAATGGATAATTTAATAATGATATCGCTGAAGTTCTTAGATCAATTATTTTTTGATTTTAAAAAAAATCCATCTTTTCTTATAGGAAGAACGGTGGTGATTCATCAATGTAACGCAATGACTGGTATTGGCTTATGGGAAGCAATTGATGCACTTACGTCAAAGCTTTTGTTGGCACGAAATCAGACTGAAATTTTGGATGAGGACGAACAACAGGATGAAATAGAAGAATTGGAAGTGGAAGCGGAAACACAGACATCTGATCCATATTGCAGTTAAGTTTGGAGTTTTAGTCACTGTTATCGTTCTCTATTAGTTCTGCGAAAAATTGCAAAAGTTAACTTTCAGATTTTTTGGGAAAGAATTATGTATTTGCAGATTTCCTTGTGAATTTATATATTTTGTTATGTAAATAAAGCATATCATAAAATTATAGTCTTTGACTTTATTCATATCATGTTAATTTATGTACATAGCTGCATGTTTTAGGTGAAAAATGGATTTTGAAAACTTGCATGTCATTAGGAAATGAATTTATTTTATTTTAATGACCTTCCTTATATAAAGCCAGTAACATATTTTGTGCATATCTTTTAGCAATTTAGCTTTAGACTTAGATTTAAATATTACATCATGTTTTTTTTACACCATTAGGATTATCTGCTACATTGTTATTCGCTCTTTTTTGATGACGAATTTCGATTTTTTTCGAAAAAAGTCGCATGGAGTTAATTAAAACTTTCTCCTTGGTAGAAGATTAAGTTCCGTATTCTAGTTTTACATCATCATTGTGAAAATTATATTTGTATTTCTTTATCGTTATTGTAAATAAAACTATTTGAAAGTTTTCATGATTAATACAACATATTGATTAGCAAACATTTTAATATCCAGAGAAAATTATGCACATATGGGCGTCAAAAATTTCATTTGCAAAAATTTGCACCTTATAAAACGTCTTTTAAAAATATAATTGTTCCTCAAAAATTATTGTTTCTTTACAGCATCAAAGTGAATGGTAGTTTCATTCGGACATGTCGAGAATGAATTTCCGGAGAAGTATGTGCATTGAGAATTTTGGAAATTCTCCAGAATTCGATATCTTCTGAAAAATCCATAAATATTAAAAAAAAATATTGATTGCAAAATCAAATTTCAAAATTACCAATAGAATTTTTGATTTCTAAAAGAAGTAAAAACTAGGTGGATTACTGTTTCTTGATTAGTATCAAAAGGAAAAAAAAAACTGTGGATAAGAATGTGGAATTACTTTCAAGCACTTTTTTTTTCAAAAAATTAAGATAATCTTGCGAAGGCTATACGAGCTGCAAATGAAACTCTGGCAAAAATCGAACAACAAGAAAGAAATTTTTATAAAACATATGGAAGACACGAAAATGATTGCCTGAACGAGTTTCTTTCTGTATATTTGACAATTTTTCTTCCTTCTGTTATCATACTCCCTTAAAGTTCATCGTATGATTTAGAGTAATGAGATGAAATTAAAATAGCTTTCTGTTAGTCCTACCCAAAAATTAGTTTACAATTCCTATTAGCTATCAAATTGAAACAGTTGATCATTCCTTATATGAGTATTATTATCAAAANAAAAAAAAAAAAAAAAATCTCACCAAATTTATAAATGAATGATTGCTCCTAAATAGTTTATATATTATTTTAAATTTTCGACAAATATTTTCACCTCGCCTTTCTCTTTCAAAAAAAAATTGCTTACAACAATATAACCCATCAATAAGACACAATAAAGAAATGTTAGTAACAACACAGGTCAGCAAGCAACATGAAGAAATCGTATCGAAACAATTCATGAAACAGTTCGATCGATTAATTTCTGATATAAATGTACAATTGACATTACTGGAAGCTAAAACATATACCGTGCCGGAAAATCATTCATCTCAAACAAGCGTCATAAGCAGTAATATTTCTATTATTGGAATGATTTTCGTGCCAAAAAATCAATGAAAATCCATTATTAGGCCTAATTTTTCTTTCATTTTTTTCTTTTCAAAATTAAATATTTTTAGAAAACTTTGAAATTTTCAACTATGATTTAAGGATTATATTTTTAACTAAATGAAAGACATGATTATATAGTGTCAACGCTTGAAATATTTAAAGTTAAGCCTTTTATGCAAAACATTCTGATGATTTAAATCAAATCGTTTCTTTGTAATTGGATACCTATATGAGTAATCGGTTTATTTTCTTAGCTTATTTGATGTTTCTAAAAGAAATGTCAGTATTATCACGATTTTGATATTCATCTGGATTTCAGTACAAATATTTGCAAGTTTGAAGAACTGTAAATAAAGGTTAAAAAATGGGAGTAAAATGTGACAGTAAACAAGTCAGTAATAAAAATATTCACTCATTTTCAGACTCATCCTCATCAATAACCAATTTATCGTCAATGGAACGGGATAGATCAAAAAAGCTTGAGCAAATTGATAACGAACTGATGCAATTGGAATTGCGCCTTGCTAACATTGAAAAGCGCATACAAGAGGATGTAGAAGCGGAAGAAATTGGCATTGAGGTTTTTTGTAATTTGCTTGGAAATTTATTTCCAAAAATTTCATAGCAGTAAGAAAAGCTGATGGCGATTGATAATATGATGATGATACAAGAAAGGAAATATTTTATATCAGAGTAGTAGAAGCAGAATTAAAATTCAAGTCAAATTTGGAAAAATGATCCTTATAATTTTTTGACAACTTTATTTCCAAATGTTACAGTGCTTATTCGCTTCACATAAATAAACAAACAAATAAATAAATAAATGAGCCAATAAATAAATAACTAAATGCAATAAATAAATAATATGGGACAAGGAATGAAATATTTTGCTCGTTTAAATGGAATTGATTTTCGAAATTTTGTTATATTCAAAAACGGAAAGCTTATGATTATTGTGTAGTTCTAATTGATAATAAAATTAGCTAATGTAAGATCGAAATGTAAAATTTCATTTTTAAACTTGTATACTTTTCATGAAATAAACGGAATAATTACGTTATTTTTTATTTTTTGACAATGCATATCGAAATAATTGTCCTATTGTAAATGCATTATTTTTCATTTAAAAAATTTGAATTTTCCAAAAATTTTAATATTTCCAAGTAAAAAATTGACCAATTAGACAAAATAAATATTTTCAGTTTCCAATCGCTGATATCATTGACTATGTGACAGCAATTAAAGTGACAATGTATAAGCGACACCTATTAGCCAATCAACTTCATCGAGTTATCCTCAACGACGAGAAATTTAAGGAAGAAGCCAAATTTTTGAGGAAAGATTTCGCTGTTTGGACTAAAGAAGAGCGTGAAGATGTACGAATTACTTGAAGACTTTTAAGTTTCATTCCAATTTAATAATATTTACTTTTCCATATTTAATTTTTTTCTTAACTTAACCGTTTGCGTGGAAGTATGTCTTCTGTTTCACTGCAAATTTTTGTAACTGCAAATACTATAATGAATTTTTGGATAGAATAAATACAAATGAAATCAAATAACTTTTAACAAGCATGTAAGGCAAATTTATCCTCACGAATTTATTTGAATTCGGGTATCATTTTACATCTTTGCTATGCATTTATAGTTATTTAATTGAAAAAAAATTTTTTTCTAACGATTTTTTTATTTTAACTTTTAAACGTACCAAATGATAGTTCTGTTTCTAATTCAACATTGATTTTTTAATGATTACTTAGTTATTCGCGTTAGTGGCATTTTAGTAATTTTAGCCTAAAACTGATTAATTTTTAATAATAAAATATAGCATTTCTTTTCATATTTTTCAGTTATTGACAAAAATGGCTCGTTTAGAAGAATCATTAAATAAACTTCAAGAATTTCCGTCAGTTTATGATGATGAATTTAACAAATATTATCCGTTAATGAATGATTTGGGTCTCCTGAAACGTTTTGTTTCACGATTTTTGGATAAATATGAGGTAAAGTTTAAAATTTGACTTCAAATTTTATCTTTTTTTGAGAAAATTTTATTGACGGATAGTATTTCTGTCCGACGGAAACCTCAGAAAAGCAATGTTATATGTCTAGAAAGAATGAATTTGACAAAACTAATTTTATTAATCGTACGATTAAAATAATTCGTTCTGCATCTTTCTCAGAAGAAGTAATCCTTCTAATTCTTAAATTTAGTTTTTTTTTTCTATTATTTTTATCGGTTTCTTGTTCAAATTCAATATTTCAGATGGATAGTAGTACAGCTTCAACGGCAAGATTAACATCATCATTTTCGTCATTTCAATGTATGCATTATTTATTTTTTACTGCTAGATGAAGTTTTTTCTTTTAATATGTAGCTAAAATTTTGCTAATTTAAGTGGATAAAATCTCTTCAGTACTTCGCAATTTCTAAAATTCTGAAGAAAAAAAAAAAGAGCTTTCGGAGTTTTTTCCAGCTAACCAAAAAAGAGACAGATTCAGAAGGTCAAATGAATGTGATCAAATCGGATGCTCTAAAAGAGATGTCAAAAAATGCTAAAAAAACATCGCGCATTATTGCAGTAAGGAAAAAGAATGAAAAATAATGAATCCGATGCTGATGTACGCAAAATAAGAAAGAAACGTGGTTGATCTCATTCAATCTGAATTATTTATTTGTATAACAGTTACTATCATTTACCAACTGTAAAAAGTGAACAATTATGCATTAATCAATAAATTCAATTTACAAGAAAGATAAAATTGAGAAAATGGAATGAATTTTTCTTTCTATTTAAAGATAATTTATGGAATTGAATAAATTTCATTTCATTAGATATGATTAAAGGATTTCATTTTGTGTTTACATCTTGAGTATTAAGCTTATGCAACTATAATACCAGTAAGCAAAAAGGTTTCAATGAGGAATAATTCGCTAGTAGCATTTGAGTTGAACGAAAGCTATGCAAAAATTATTTCTTCCAGCTAATAGGATTTGAGTTATGAAAGCTATCCAAAAGTTATTTGTAATAGAGAGCTCTGTTTTTTAAATCATTTAAAATCAAATTTAAAATGGTAGAAAATAATCAATCCGTTGCATTGCAAAATGAAAAGATATTTGCATTCATTAAATTTTTTTTTCCCCATTTTTAATAATTATGCATCGTTAGGTGCAGAATTATTAAGAATGGGAAAAAACTATCATGAAAGCAAACATATTCAACAAGCATCTTTTGGGAGACAAAAACAGTTTTTCATCAAATATGACATTTGTCAAAGCAGAAGATCCGATCTGTCAAAATTGACAAATTCAAAAAATCACCTAAAAGAGGGCCACTAAATGTGAGAGAAATATGCACGTAAATGCTGCGGCACTCTGATTTCTTGCACTTTTTTTATTTCAGATGTACAGCAACAAAGGAATTTCTGCCCAAACCGAAAATGAAATAATATTTTGTGCATATTCATTCGGGGTCATCTCTGTCCAATTTTCCCCTCCCCCCGTGCAATCATCAATTTTTTTTAAAATGTTGTCAACGCTTTGCCCAAATTATTCTTCACAATGCAATACAATAATTGAAATGAAATTATTTAATATAAATGATTAAACATCATTCTTGCTAATTTATTGTTGCACATCGATTACACACAGCTCATTCATATAAGCATCTTTGATAGTTCACAATGAAAGTTATTGGGTGATCTCTGTCAAATTCTTTCGTTTTGTAATTATATTTAATTTTTTTTCATTAAAGGATAAATTTTCTTTTCCATGCTAACATGTTTAGAAATACATTTTCTGAAAAAACTTCTTTAGGCAAATTATTAAAGAGCAAATGGTGTGATTTCTTATAAGAAACTAATCAATGCATTTATAAATTTGAATATTTTTTAGAATCGATAACAAATTATATTCATCGAAAAGTGAATAGCATAAAAACGGGATGGAACACATCTCCAAAAGCTCAAATACCAATACCATATTGTAGTAACTAATTATGATTGAAGGATCGAAATATTCAGGAGATTGTAAATCTGAAGTGAAAAATTACTTGAGATTGTAAATTTCAATTGGAAAATTATTTGAGCTTGGGGAAAAAATGAAATGTCTAAGTTAAATGTTGAAGTCATAGCTATAGTGCAAAGTTTGAATTCCGATTAAATTCATGTTTATGAAAAAGAATTTATAAAATTTTATGTGAGCTGCAAAAAAAAAAAATAGAATTTTTGTGTTCGAAAAATTTTACGAGCAGAATTTATGGTTACAGATTATAACACTATAATTAATTAATAAAATACGAAAAATAAGATTGAAACTTGTTGTCACCAATGAAACTACAAATGAGAACATAAATGTTATTGGACTGTTTATTAAATTGTGGTCAAACCTGTTATATTAAAATATTTTTCCGGCTATTTAAGGTCCCACATTTGAGCTTCATTCTTATCTGATGTATTATCAGCACGGCGTTTTGTTATCAATACATTCATTAATTCTTTATACTTTAATCATGAATGTTTCTTTTTCATTTCCAGAATTTTCGCCTTTCTGAAGGGTCTCATGCAATTTTGGCATTTGACGAATTCTATTTAACTTAAATATCTCGTAATGGCGCTCACTCCATTAATCTTTTACCTAAATTATAATTTATTGAATAAAGAAAGAAATATTGAATCGTTCCTGTAATAAATAATACGCCTAGCCTTTGATTGTGCGAAAAATACAATAAACCAAAAGAAATTTCACAGATAAAGTATGTGAGAAAGTAAAGGAAGGAATTAATCAGATTACAAGCTGCGAGAAAAAACATAATTAACTTAATGAATATACCTTCAGGCTTCTTCTCTATCATTTTTTTTCTTCCGCGTTATTTGCAGCCTACTTGGTGTTCCTAATTAGAACTTTTAGTTCGGCATGAAAGCATTAATCTTGAATTCACGGATGAGATGAAATCCTTCCAACGATCATAATTGATTAAATTAAAGAGCAAAAAAAAAAAGAATAGAAAAAAGAAAGTTACAATCATTGCTATTATCATTGGAATTCATTTTTCAGAACTGCGGAATTCATTTTCTGCAATCGTCGAGATGATTCTCATCGGTGTGATTAATGGAACTACTAACATTGTCACTCTTTTCATGATTTTAAATACAAGAAGGATGCTTCCGAATATTTTCAATTAAATTAATCAGTGCTAATAAAAATTTTCAACTTCAAACAATCGATCAAATTATTTGACATACAAAAATCTTATTAATATATGCATTACACTGAATATATTACTCTTATGGGCTAATTTCATTAGTTAACTTTTCCAAATATGTTTGATTGGTCTATCATTACATGTTTTTTGTCTTATGTTATGATTAAACTTATCATTTCATTAAACAATTCTTCGATTAGTTCAAAATGATCATTACGAAATCACTTGCTTATAACTAAGTAAACGATATTAGACATTTGTTAATTTGAAAATGAAAATTATTATTTAACATTTTTACTCTGTGACATCCTTTTTGATTCTTGAATATTAATAATAACAATAATAATACTCGTAATAAGAGTAATAATAATACTTTTATTTGCAGTTATTGATAATGAATTTTAATGTGAGACTTTCCTTTAGTCATTTCAGGTACTTAATCTAGAAAAAAATAAGGTAATGATGGGAACAAGTTTTTGGATTAATGTTACTACAATATTTTTCGCGCTGTCACTTTGTGTTGTAATTTTAATATGTGGTGCGATTTTCAGCAGCATCAATGATTTTTATAAAAATGCCCTTGATGACCTCAAAAAATTCCAGGTTTGTATTTTCATGGGCAGTGAAATTAGTGTGATGCTAACAGTACGTATCAGAGTTCCCATTTTTTGAAATTAATATTTTAATATTTTTTCACGGTACTGATTACAATGAAAACTTTAATTTATAGAATATTGAAAGTACAACGACAGGGTGGTAAATTTTTTGAAATTATTAGAAGGAAATTTTTAGATTATCGAAAAAAATGTCTGGAATAAACTTTCGCAATTTCCCTCTATGCGAATCATTCGAAAAATACCGCTGAAATCTCCAGAATATAATCGAAGGCGGAGACAAATTTCACGAAAATTACAAGAAATTAATTTCGAAAATGACAATTATATGGCATCATTGGAAGAAATTTCCTCGCAAATTATTCCTATCATTTACAGAAGTGGCGAAGAATTAAAACAAAATTATCGTAGTCCAATTCTTAGTAAATTAATTTTCAAACTTCAAGACCGTTTTTGTACTTTTCGCATTCAAAAGAACAGTTTGAAATTTTAATTTGAACTTGTTCGCAATCTCATTTTTTTGTAACCAACAAATGATAGGGACAGAGGATGAATTCTAATGGTAGTTAATTACTTTAAAATAAACCTATCATTTCCTTTAAATTAAAAGCTTATAGCTTCTAATTTGAAAAAAATGATAGGTTTATTTTAAACTTTTTAATTTGTAATTAATTCAAAAATCTTTTCTAGAGTGCTTAAAAATTTATCCATGTCCAAGCGGACTACCGGGACCTCCTGGAAACAAGGGAGAAGATGGAGGTACATTTTAAATACAAATCCAAGCAGTAACAAATTGAATATAAAGAAAGCAAAAATCTTTCATATTTTTTTATGAGAATTAAAAAGCAAAAATTTTCAGAACCAGGAATTCCTGGCGCTGATGGTTATCCTGGCTTGCCAGGAATTACTATTGGGTATGTGATGTCAAATTGTGTCAAATGTCCAGCAGGTCCACCTGGCCAAAAAGGACCTGATGGACCACCAGGAGAAGATGGTGTACCTGGTAAGCCAGGTTTAATTAGAGCACTTCATGGGCCACCAGGACCAATCGGTGATCCGGGACCTTCAGGTAATAATTTTTCTTAAATTCAAATTCATGAATTTTAAGAGCAAACTCTGATTTTTGATAAATTCGAAACGGAAGATTGCGATGAGAATAAATGGCAAAAATTCTATGGATAAATCATTTGACACACAACTGTCGTCAATCTTTTTGAAATTAAAATTTATTTTTAGAAAAATTTTTAAATTTAGGTTTGCCAGGTAAGCAAGGAGAACCTGGTATGCCCGGTGCACCTGGCATGCCAGGTACTAAGTATTTGATTGGTGCTTGCGGACCAAAAGGACCGCCAGGATTACGAGGTCTTGCTGGAGAGCCTGGAATTCCTGGCAAACAAGGGCCACCTGGAAAAATCGGATCGATTGGTGTAATGGGAGCTGCTGGTGAACCAGGTTTAAGCGGAGCACCAGGACCTGATGGAATGGTAAGCTTATAATTTTACAACTTTAGCTATTTGCAAAAATTCATTGTCGATTTAAAAGCAAATAGAAATCTTCAAGACATCCTTTGAAATCTTAATTGACATATGAAAATGACTTCAAAATGATTAAAATCTTGCAATTATACTGCTTCAAATAACAAATACTATTAGGAGAACAAATTTTTTAAATTTGCTAGCAAAACATTTTCCGATGATTTGCTTATTTTTAGCCTGGACCACCAGGAATTCCTGGCATTGATGGTCAATATTGTGTCTGTCTATCACGGGACAAAACATCGCCAACTTCATACCCGCAACCGCCAGCTTTTCAACCTTCCAATTTACGCTCAGTGAATAATCGACAAACTTCAAATGAACCCACACATACAACTATCACTGATACTCAGATTCAATCTAATACAAAATCAAAAATTAGTCCCTATTATCGGAAAACCTTAGGAGCTACGATACATCAGATCCCTGGTTTCAAAGCTAAATCCATGTTAGTCCCGAAACAAATCGAATTTAATCCATTTCCTGTTCCTGGCTCATTATCTACGATAGGATCGGTTGTGCAACATGTAGAAAACAAAAAAATCAATTATACGGTAACATCATATCCTTCCAATCACCAAAGAATCATTGATAAATCAAAAAATTGAAATTTTTAATCACAATTACTCCTCTAAAATTCATAGTTTCCTTCATTACAACCTTTTCATCACAGCAAATACCAACTATTAACGAAGTACCAAAAAATCAAAAGATTAATTTTCTAAATTCATTTTTTTTATCAATATTTTTATGATAAATGTACTATTGAATATTATATCCAACTGAAAATAACTATTTTTCAAAATCAAAATAACCATTTTTTGGAAAGTTTTTAAGAATTTGATTTCATCAGTTCAGAAAAAATACAACAGTTAATTTATAGGTTGCAAAACAAATTTATTACCCTTAAAAACTTCCACCAATTTTCTCATTTTATGATTTCCAACTCTGGTTACAATTTGCAAGACAAAGAATAACCAAACAATTCTAGCAAAAAAAAAAGATAAGATTTCACAGATAAATTAAAATTCGTTAATGAAGAAAAAAGATCACATACCTTTCCGAAAATGTTAGCCATAATAAACCTGCTAAGGTTCACTCTTTATCATTTTTTTTATTGCTTGAAATTACTTTTAATTATTTTCGTAAATCACAATTGCATTTTGCATTATGATGATATTTATTTAAAAACAACTAATCACATTACGCTATCGGAATAATATTTTACTTTTGCGCGATATTACGCTCAATTCTAAATAAACTATTGACATCCATAAGTGACTCTATTTTAGTTATGGTTTTTGTCACCCTGGCTTGATTAAGTAATGCATTATGCTGAAAGTAAGCATGGAGATATATTATTTATTGGGAATATATTTGAAAAAGAAAAAAATTAGCATCAAATGCAATCGTTATTTTTGTTTTGCTTTCAATTAATCAAACAAAATGACCAAATTTTGGTAACGTTTATGAATTCAAAAACAAAAAAAAACTAAATTATGACATTTTTAAGTATAGACCCATCAATAATCCTTAATAGCACTACGTTACCCTATATTTTTTTAAAACAGTAACGATTAAAGTTAGAGCCAAAGGAATAATTAAATATTGACAAAAAAATTTTACATTACGAGAATATAATCGATTATTTCTATTAAAAATAAATCCAAATCTCATTATGCATGAATACAAGAATTCCACGACTAAGACTAATAAAATTATGAAGGATATTGATGAATCTGACAAAAAAAAAGAACTGCAACTCATTTTTTATAATTACAACAGTTGAGAAAAGAATATTCTTAGTCTTCAAAATGGAAATCTGGCAAAATGACAAAAACAATTTACAAGAGTCAAGTAGAAATAAGTGCAACAAATAAGTAAAATAAGATATAAAACCAATAAAAATAATGTGCAACTTAATTCAAGTTATTAAAATTAATTAAAAGCCTATAATTTCTTCAAAAAATCATAATTGTATTCCATATTAAAATAAATCCATGGAGGAAAAATAGGACTCGAAACAATGAATTTTATCTCAATATTTGATTATTAAAAAAAATTAGGTTTTTTTGGATGGTAGCAAAGTGACAAAAATAAGTGCCCGCTATATATATATATATATATAAAACGTATATTAAAGCAACATAAAACAATAATTATATCATTTCAACACACTATTATATCATTTCACAAATAAATGTAATAAACATACTATCCGAGAGTGATGAGTAATTAAAAACTTCAATATATCTAAAACTCCAACATCCCAGTACATCATTTCATGAAAAAGGATGAACTTTCCGAAAATTCGTAAACTATTTTTCAATACTGACAATAAATTTCATCTCCTAACATTAAGTTAATCCATTATTTTTCTATCCACTAAAACAATAATTATTCATTTCAACACACTATTTTATTACTGTCAATTGAAAGAAGTTTATGATTTTAAATAAATAAAATACTATCCTTATATTTTTTTCCTTCAGAAATCATACAATATTAAATGATGTTAAAGTTAAGACGATTTGTTTAATACGGAAAATATGTTAGATAAGATCTGACTGAATAAATAATTACTGCAGAAAAAAACCAAAATTACCAAATCACTGATTAAGAAAGAATCAGTGATTTGTAATTTTCCTGATTAAAAGAAAAATTATTATATGTCACAAAAAAGTGGTAGCGTTCCAGTGTGAGGTTCTTGCTTTGAGCAAATTTCATTTATACTGCGATCAAGTCGAGATGCCCAATCAACGCACTTCTCATATAACATCAGCATACAATAAGCATCTAATGCTGCATATCGTAACTGGAAAAAAGTTTAAAATTGCAACTAAATCACTCTAATGAACTACTAAATCAAAAGATGAATAAATAGGTGACTATCATGATATTTGAGAAGTCATCAATAATGGTTGATGAATGGTGGAAAATTAGTGGATGGATAATTTTGAGGATGGAAGAGAGGAAAACAATCCTTTGGATGTTCTTCTTATCCAACTATAGAAAGACAAATGTTAGAAATGAATATTTCACAAAATTCAGGGAAAAATACATTTGAAAAAAACTTAACAGCCATTATCAATAGAAATACTATGCAATTTCAGACTAAATGAAACGAAATTTTTATAATATACCTGCAAATCACGAAGTGGACGCCGATCCCAAACAGAACACTGCTCTGTTTTGTCCAATGGTTTACCTAACACTCGTTCGCACAATGCTGACAATCCTCTGATTTCCTTCAATAATGGATTTTCTTCACTATTTCCCATGTTGTCCCTCTCCTGTTTTTGTTCTGACTAAAAATAATAAAACGTTGACATGAAGCAAAAAAAAAAATACTATTTCAACCTCCAACGACATAAAATATTATGAAAATGAAAAAAACCTGATTAAACTACAACATAAAATCAACATTCTGTATTTTTTTAAAGAATTAATACTGTAAGGATATGGTTAGCAAAAAGCAACAGATTGAAACTATTAGGTTAATTAATGAAAAAGTAATGACAGGTTGAAATGATCATCTTTACTATTCTCCAGTTCTGATCTGCTATTGAAACTCCTACTAGTTATGCACCAAATGGAACTTGAAAAAAACATGGAATCTGGCATTTCACCTTGCTTCTCGGAAAGCTTCATATCTTCTCTGTCTGGTTTCCGAAAAGCTTTATTTTTGAATTTAAAATGATCAGCAAATTAATAAATATAATTTTAAAATAAATTCAGACGGAAAATAAGATATATGAGAATAACAAAACTTACCGTAACTAACTTCTTCACTTCCTCTATTTCTTCTGTTGTTGTTGATGCTACGCTATCAGATTTATTCACTACTTGGGATATATCAATCGAAACAAGGTTCATCTTTGCTTCCACATCCTCTTTACAATCTGTTACGTGAGTCCATGCACTCTCATCCATTTCATCAGACGTAATGATATCATTTCTTATTTCTTCTACAGATCTTTCATTTGTTTGTATTTTTCCCAGATGAAAAACTCCATCCAAGTTTATCTCTGGTCTTTCCGCACTTTCTTTCATTAACTGTAATAAAGCCTCAGAAATCTAAGCAAAAACTTTTTTTGAGCAAAAAGAAAAATTCTACAAATACTGATACTATTATGACAACAATGTGTGGAATTTAATTTTTATGCTAACCGATTTAACAAGTTTGCCAATACATATTAAATTTTTTGGATGATATAAAGCTGAACAATGTTGTACCGCACTTCGCAATTGAATAAGATCTTCATCAAACTGATAACCTTAAAGATATTGCATTAAATCTCTAATATGATATCTAAGAATGCTTAAACAAAACTTTTCTACATCATTCAGAGTAATTTGTTCGCAATAAATTAGAATAAGTTAAAAAATTATCACTGAAAGACATACATTTATGTATGGATTATCCTTTCTTATTTTAGCATTGATTAAGCCAACGCTAGTTGAAAATGGAGAAAGATCGAAAAAAATGACCTATTTTTGAACCTATTAAAAAAAAATGAACCTATTTTTAAAAGCTTCCACTCAACGAATAGTTTTTCGAAAAAATTTACTAATATATTAGGTTTGATTTTATCAATGTCTATTATAAATACATGATATGGAATAGCCAGCTGTAGAATAGTTGCTCTGAAAAAATGATTCATTATAAACATTATAACACTAATCATAACACTAATCAGTTTGTTTAATTGATTGCTGGATATTATACATGCTCACTTAGATATTCAAAAACATCTGCTTTTGAATTATTGTCTTTAATGACATAACTTAGAATTTGCCAAAAAAGTTAATTTAAAAATGCTACAAATTAGAGATCTAACTCAAAAATAATGCAGATGAAAAAAAATAAGAAAGTTTACACAACTATCCATACAAATTTTATCTTACTATTCAGCTTTAAACAGCATTTTTCCATTCACTTATTGGTCCAGAATACGATTACTGTGGAGAAAGCCAGAACTAACTTGCTGTAGGAAACATAAGAAGACCATTCCGCATCTACACCGACCGGTGGAAAGCTATCATTTGCATAATCTTCCAATAGATTGGCAACACGCCTCAAATGTGATGGATGCCGTACAAATTCGATTCCTTCTACTGATTCCGGTATGCTTAAATATGGTGGATTCGGCGTACGCGGATCCAAGTGTTCCTCTTCACTATAAAATGTTTCTCAAATTTACTTGTACAACAAATTTATGATCACGCTTTTTATACTTTTAATAAATTTCCACATAAAATTATTGCATTTATGAACAGCTTTACTGATAAGAATGCTAGTGAAAGAATAAATGCGATTAACTAGCTCATTAACTCCCGGTCATCTAGTAAACCAAATAAAGTAATAGCTTCACACGAATGCTTCAGTCGGACAGCTAAAACATTACAAGAATTTACTGACCTTTTATGAGCCATATATTTTCTTCCATTGGCCGGTATTTTGCAATTTTGCCACATTTCTGCACCCTGAGGATCCTTAAAGTCTTTGCTGAGTGTTTGCACGACAAATTTTTTCATGGACGGTCTCTGTGCCAATATTGTCCAAATCACTTCATTCAAGTTTTCAATCTAGAACATTTGCATTTTACCAGAATTTTTGATTAAAAAAAAAGTGTTTTGGCTGAAGAAAAAAAAACATAAAAGTGATTCAACTGTAAGATTTATTAGGCAATTATTTTGGCATTAGTTATCTCTAATCTCATAACTTGGACCAAACCTGAAGATTGGTTAAATTTAATTCGTATCCGTAATCATATTTTTTTGCGGGGAAAAACATTGAATTTGATGTATTTCTATTATTTTTTTTTTTGTTCTGAAGATTTTGTCTTCAGGAGAGAAAAAGTGTGCACCTTCCAAGTTTTCTCACAATAATACTTCGCAGCACACTTCTTTACTAAATGGTGAGCCCATCTAATGTTAATTCGATCATCTGTTGGCGGTATTCCTCTCAAATCTCTCATCAGTGTTGAAAATGAATCATGAAATCCGACGTATGCATATGCTACAACTCTGCCGTTCGAATCATTTTGCTTTACCGATCCCAAATAATGAACTAAAATTTAAATATTTAAATTATATAACAAATTATAAATAACAACAGTATATGAAAGTTCCATTCAAGTATCTATAAAATTATCTATCTAAAAATTATGCAGGACTTAATTAACTGTATTATATTCATATATTCCCTTCGAAAATTTTGAGGAACCATGAAATGAATCCAGAAATTACCAACTGCACGCTCCCATTCTTTCGGCGAACTAACCAATTTCTCTACTTCTAACAGAATATCACGGCATTTCTGTCGAAATTGCTCAGTTCGCTTTGCAGCAAATAATTCAACAGTACTGGCACGTAGAGGACCCAAAAGAGCAGCGGAGTATAAAATTGCTGGATCATCAAAGTAACGTGAAATCACTTTGTTACGAATGCAGTAATCAATAGCAGTAAAACTGGAAATAAAAAGCTTACTAAGTCTCGAAAAAATGTCTATTCTATAGTTGATATTAATAATTCTATAAAATATTTCGAAACTAAGTATTTTTGATTATAAAAAATCTTTCACTGATGGAAACAAATATCTTCAAAATATAAAACTAATAAGAGAGAACTTTCTCACTATTTTCCATTAAGTAACTAAAGAAAAACGATCTCTTAAGGGGTGAAGTGGTTGCTAGCCGGTGATCACGATTACTGATATGTTCAACAGTTCAATATATTGAAATAGGATAAATAAAAGAATTTGGAAAAAACCTTGCTTTTCCTGCCGATGCAGCGCTAGAAATAACTGTTATTACATCTCTTGGATATTTGTTTAAATTCAACACATAATCAACTAAACTCCAAAAATTTGAGTCGAAACTGAAATTCAGCGGCACTAGATCTCTTAGAATTCTGCATCGTTGCTCATTAGTGACATTCACACAGACGAAATTTGAAAATGAATCTTGTTTGTGCTAAAACAAGAAAGTTATTTCAACGTAAAAATGACATTTGTATATTATTAACAACATCAATTACTGCATTAAAAATAGATTCTATTAAGTGAAGAAAACAAACAATCGAGATTTTCACGCAAAAATGATACAAGTTATTATATCTCAAAAAGTTATTAGACATAAAGTATTACTTACGCTTTTTTCTTTCGTTTTATTTGGCAGACGTTCTGAAGCTATAACGCTCATGAATGCCTGCAAATTATTAGTAAAGCAGAGTAATTTAGTTGTAAGAGGAATTGAAATTTTTACTGCAAAACTGAAATCAATCAAAAAAGGAAGAAAAATCCAAAACCTTTGAAATAAAAAGCACAGTTTTAACATTATAAAAAAATACCACTTTCTAACCTGGGCAATGAGAAAAATTAAATGATAAAATTTCGGTGTCCACCAGCTGTTATATTTCGGACATTCAGCTGCAACAATGGGAAACTGTTCAATCACTGCCGTAAAAGCATCAATCAGAAGATGTGGTTCGAATCTGTATATTTTGAAATCAATTAAAGAAGAATGGATTACAATTTTCCATTGAGCTATCAAAATATGAATATATTTTTTTGAAACATCTGGAAAGAAAAAAGTTTTTTAAATCAAGTCAAGTTTGAATTAAATTACTGAAGATATTTTAAATATTAGATCATAAATCACAATTGATTTTTTTTTTTGCTTAGAACATTTTTCTTGTAATAACTTGAATAAAATAAGTACATCAGCATTTAGGAAATATAGGTTTCAACTGCACATACTGCTTCATCCTTCTCAATGACTTCATGAATGAAACTAACAATACTAACGGTGAAGTTCAATAATAACTGTTTTGCATTTGGAAGCTTTGAAAATACAAGAAAAAAAGAGAACTGAAAATCTTTGCGAGAATCATTGAAATTTAACAATGATATATATGAGAATCAATCACCTGCTTACAAATAATTCATAGCCAATTTGTTTTGTTGATAGAGTGACGCGACCCTGTTTATCTGTTTTCACGCGAAATGCTTCATCAATGATGTTACGAATGGTTAATGGATCAATTGATGAAAATGCAGGCTGAGTTAATGTCATTGATGGTCGTAAAAGCATTGATGAAGCGGTCATTTCTGAAATGTCCATCCATGGAAACCGCTGCATTTCGTTAAATTAGTGATAACAAACAATGATTCAAAGAACCGTTCCTGATAATATGAAAAATTAAAATGAAATTAAAAATGATGCATGAAACATTTGAAGATGTCAACAAAAATGATCATCATTAAAAATATTGAAGCATATAAGGAGAGAGAGAAAGAAAAGTGATAATTAAATGTGAATTTGTAATTTGGAGAAATTATCCTAACAGAAAGATGAAGAGATTAACAACGAAGTGTGTAAAATTGGCAAATATAAAAAAAAATGAAAAAAAATATAACAAAAATTGAGAAAAAAGCTGCAAACTTCAGAAACATATCCTAATTTCGTGTTACCTAAACAAATCTGACAAATATGATCTAAATTTAACTAAAACAAAATTCGATCCAAACGGTCCAAAGGGCGAAGAGAATCGCCAAAACGAAGTGAGGCCTAAGAATTCCCATTATATCATTTTAGAGAGACAAGCGGAGGAAATGGCTAGTAATACTGCACTTGGCAAAAACTTTATCAGGTTTGTAATTGAGATGAGGATGATTGCAATATTGATAAGCTCAAAAAAGTAAACAGCTTGGGAGCAATTATTATCACGCCATTCATTATCTACTTAATATATACAGTAAATGAGATGAGGGCCAACGAAAAGTATTTTTGTGTGTGATTTCATTTTCTTTTTTTTTTCCATCTAAAATAAGTAATAGTGTTGGATTATCACGTAACTCTCTGTAAACCAAAATATGCGCCATACAATCTTTCTCCATTACCTTAGAAAGAAGTAAAATTTTGCAAACTTTTAAGGGACTAGCCGGTATAGCATAGTTGGGTAACCCTTACCTGAGCTTTAATCAAACATCACTGCCCGGTATTGTACCAAGTCTCTGTTCAACCATAGCTCTTCTTAATATTAGCAGTACCTGACAGTCCCATTAACACTTCATAATGCTAAAATTACGCAATCATTCACTACGCAGATGCAGTACGTGCAACAGACCAACAAGTAGATTTCACGGTTAGCCGTTCATGTATATTACGTTACGTGACATGCGTGAACGGCTGACCGTAAAATACTGATCGGAGTAAATTTGAAGTTTAATTCAAGATTTAAGAAGGCTGATATGCTTGGTGTATGGGCCTGGTTGGAGGGGATTTTGACAGTGTTTCCAAATGTATGATGTATTTTCATTTTCCTTATGATTTTAAAAAAAAAAACTGCTCATTTGAGAATGACTGCTTGACAGCATTGTTTACGTTGATACTGAGACGTGACAGTCTCATGTCTACATTAGGCCATTAAGGCCTGTGCTACATTTATGTACATTGTTCTGATGGCCCTCAAACTGATACCACCTTTTTGATGATGGTATCAAATAGTATGTGATGTTATTCTCAGGGATATGATGTTAATGTGCATATTGTGAAATTAATGCTCATATTAGAGGATTATCTGAAAATACACCGGAACCACTGAAGATGATAGCTGATCCGGAAATCGATAGGATTGGCCGATTACTAAACGATAGCAAGTATGATTCCATTCATTTCCTACTTGTTTGCAATTTTAATATCGGATTACTGCCATATCGAAGATATGATTGCGATAATATAAATTCTCACTGTAACAGTGAATTTTCATGTTTTTAGCTTCCTCCAAAATATTGCAATCATAGATTGTGCAGGATTATTGCACAGATTACAGGTTAACTTTGAATAAAACTACAATTAAAAACATTATTATAATGTTGGAAGATGATATGTTAGTGGTATTTTAATATCACTTTTTGAAAATTCCTTCTTTTCCTTTCCTTTTTTTTGCTTGAAGGATATCAGATTTTGCCGGATGGCAAAGAAATCTGTATTTTGCCAAGGATTTTTTCCAGACAATCACTTTGTGCGCGATTTCGAGCCCTATTCATTTTGCGGAATCTCGGTTGTGACCGTTCAGTTGAATGGATTGGACGATGTTTTGATGATCCATCCGCCCTTCTGAAACATGAATTAGCTTACTGCCTTGGTCAGACACAGAATAAAACAGCGATATCTATTCTTGAATCTGTGCTCCAGGATGAAAGTCAAGGTATGAAAATCTGTTTATTTTAAATGTTATAAACAATTCGATCAAGAATCGTTAATGGTTGACGTGACAGCTTTAAGATTACTGACATGCATAAATTTCAGAGGTAATAGTACGTCATGAAGCAGGTGAAGCACTGGGAGCAATTGGTTCTTGCTCTTCTGCAGCTATCCTTGAGAAATATATGAATGATGAAGCTCAGGCTATTGCAGAAACATGCAGATTAGCCTTGCAAAGGATAGGATGGCTTCAAGAAAATAAATATGATCATAAAGAAGATGAGAAAGAAAGTCCGTACAATTCAATAGGTATGAAATCATTATTATAGCTTCATTATCTAATCTAATATTAAATCTAGTACTAAGTTAAAAGAATATAGAGATTTAAATTTCCTGTTGGAAATTTCGCTACTGTAGATCGAAGTTTTGGCAAATAAAACGAGTATTTTTAGAAATTTCATGTAATTACCGTCATTTACCTAAGTACTTAAGATCGTTTAAATTTCTTCACTTCTACATCAATTATTCTTGAAATATCCTACAGGCATTAAGTTTTTTTGTTTTCATATTCACTGAGTATGTTACATGCCTTGTCATGATGAAACACTAGTTTATAATTCCAGTTTGTAGATCCAGCTCCTGCCTCAAGTGAAACCAATATTGATAAGCTTTCTTCAATTTTAACAGATACAACAAAATCATTATGGGAACGATATCAAGCTCTCTTCAGTCTTCGAAATATCGGCACAAATGAATCTATAAAAGCACTTGCAAAAGGTCTCCTTTCACATCTGTGAAATCTTTCAATTATAAAATTTAGTTGTTTGGGTTTATGGCAAATGCAGCATTCATTACTTGCCTTGTTGATGAAGTTATGTGAGATTTTCCTATGTTTTTAGCTCTTAGTAAGTGTCATGTTATATTCACTAAATTTTTGTCTTTTTTGTATGAAGCTTATTTTAATACTTTATCATTGATATCATATATTTTCATCACTGCTTGTTTTTTTGAAAGCTAGTAGTCTTAGACATAACTTCTTCTACAATCGAAGTTAATATGTGTCTTATCTGATTTCAGGACTGACTTGCAATGATAGCGCACTACTCCGACATGAAGTTGCTTATGCCTTGGGTCAAGCACAATCACCGATAACAGTTACAGAATTAAAACATTCGCTGGAAAATGAAAAAGAAAATTGTATGGTTCGACATGAATGTGCGGAAGCTCTGGGAGCAATAGCAACAAAAGAATGCAAAGAGGTGCTAATGAAGTTTCGAAACGATCCGGAAGTAATATCAGATTTCATTCATTATGTCCAATATATATATAGCCAATTTATGGTATCCTGAAATAGGCTCGAAAATTTACTGGCTTAAATTACCTGGTATTTAGCATCTTGACAGTCCAGCTAATAACTGTCAATTCTTTTTTTACCCCATCAGAATAATACAGGAACTCTTTATGATTTTTATCCTTTCGAGATTTTTTCTTTATTTTTTCAGCTTCATCGAAATTAGGATTGTAATGGTTTATCCAAATAAAGCAGAAAAATAAAGATTTTGAACATAAAAATTTTATTTACAGCGTATTGTACGAGAAAGTTGCGAAGTGGCGCTTGATATGGCAGAATATGAAAGTAGTGGTCAGTTTCAGTATTCGTTAATCAATTTTTGAAGATGGATTTATTAAAATCTAAATAGGAGATAGTTTCTATGGTTGTCATGATACTTAACCACTTGTAATTTTGATGATTGATATGCCAGGATGTATGTTTGAAATGGATGCATTCAATCTCTTTTCGATTTATTAGTGGTTATTATGATAGTTCGGCACTTTGTAACGTTTATTTGATCGAAACTATTAGTCCTATTAATTAATTATCGCATGTTGTGGTGCATAATTTGGTAAACCTTAAGTTTTAAAAATTTGTATGCAGTATGTGTAATAAAGAAAGATATGCGATTTATTTATTTCTTAGCACATTAAGCTCATATAACTGAGTTTTCTTCTGTTCATGACAGCAATAAAATTGTTATTTATAAAACTGAAAGCATTTTTAGTTTTCAAAATTGTTTCTTCCAAAGTTATTTGGTGAAACTAATTAATCATACTTTTTTTTTCTCTTTCTTAATAATTAAGTCTTTTTGGACAATTTAAGGTTAATTTTTTAAATTAATTCTCTACTTTTCAGCTTTGATTTTCTCAATTTATACTGCAAGTTTTATTTAGGCAGGGACTAATATTTGCAGTTATCAAAATGTGGCAACTTTTCGGCTCATTATTTAAATTGTAAATGCTTGTCGTTCTGTGAATTCAATTGGGATGGTCGCTAGTTTGCTTCAGCATTTGATCCGAAGAGCTACTTTGGGACAGTGCTTCGTGATTTGTGAGTAGTAATTATTTATTATTAAAAATGGAATCAGTGGAAAATGATCCACTTCAGATTTCCTTCAGATATCATTTTGATTATGTTTCAGTGAAACCTATTCAGTTAGCATGTTTGCGCAGTAGATTTTATCGAATAACAAGTACAAATGATCCGGTTCGTTTTACTTGCAAAAAACAGTTTGGAATTTATTTATGAAAATGATTATAAATTTCTTTTTATTCACTAACATCGGATAAATCAGAACAGTGATTCTCGATACAAACAAAGTGGCTCTTAAATTATTTATTGCTTCTATGTCTTGAGCAATTTACTAAAAATTTTTTTCGTTTCTCAGAATTGAATAACGATTAATATATGAACCAAAACTTTTTTGGGTAAAATACACAATTTAGACGGCTTTAAGTGCTGAAGACTTAGGTCGCCTGTATCAGGTGAGCAATGAAGACATTGATACATTGTATTACCGGTATATGTTACCTCCAAAATTCCGGAAACAAGTGGAAACATTGAATGAATGTGTTTGGTTATATAGGCGACCAACATTTGAAGCAACCACATGTTTAAAGGTTTACTTTTTAGTTTCATATATTACCGATGCCATTCTTTTAACATATGGAAATGCTTATGCAAAAGAAATTAATACGTATACTGTTTTTAAAAATCGGATAAATAACACCTAACATTTTCTATTTCTCAAAAAACAAGAACTTCGGAATAAATTTTCAATTTGCATATTTATTACTTGTGAAGAATTCTCTTGGAATTCTGGTCAAAATCTATGAAATCGTTCTGCTTCAACGAGTTTTGATTAATTAAAGTCTCGTGAGACATTGAAATTATATCCGCAGAAAATAGCATAAAGTTGAGATGTTACTGCCAAAATCTAATATAACCCATTCTTGGATGGTACTTCATATCTTTGATGGTATAAAAAGAAGCAAAATTGTAAATTTGTTACTTTTTAGTTGGTAGATATGAACATTCCAAATTTACGTATAGTACTATGGGGTCGATGGGGCACTGGTAAATCGATGACTGTTTTCCAAACAATTTATCATATGTGGAAGCAAGGATGGATAATATTTACGATACCAAATGGTGAGTGCCAGCAATGATAATTTCTCTTAATTTTTTTTATTTTCAGTCTCGTATAATTTTTTTTTTACGGCCTAAATCTCGGAAGCTTAATTTTAATTCAAAACAAACATTTGTCATAGCGAATAAATTATTTTTATATTACTTGGTATATTTGAATAGTAAGTTGCTCCTCTAGTGTAATTTGCCCCAAACATTTGAGCTGTACATTCGGGATTATTCCTATTCCATCATCACATTATGGAAGTCAAATTTGATAAAAAGGACGTCTATATTTTTCTAATATAATTAGCTTGTAAGTCTATTATATTAAAAAGTAATAGTTCTTTATTGAGCGCCTAATAAATCTATATCAACAGAATGTGACTTTTTTTTCATCCACTGCAATACAGAACTTATCTAGAAATTGAAACTAATCCCTTCTTTTTTCCATTTTTACTTTTCAAATAGTGAGAAGAACATTACATATATGACTTGAAAAATAGTGAGAAAACGAGCGATTTCACATTTTTTTCTATTTTAAATAATTTCAAAGAAAATCTCCTGAAAAAATAGGAAAAAAGGTTACATGATCGTATAATTTGCAGTGATAACGATTATGAGGGATCATGATGAAGCGAAACCATCAACTTATCGTGAAGGCCGCATTGATTTTCCTGTACTTGGGCATCAAATCTTGAGAAGATTCAAACTAATGAATACACCCAATTGGGAAAAACTCAATGTTTTTTTTTTTATCGTCATTTAGCTCAAATTTTACAAAGTCTGAGAAATGGAATTAAAACAATTATATTTAAATTATATACCTTTTCTAGAAAAAGTGCTAACAAATTTTAATGGAATTTCAGGAATGCAAAACCCAAAAGCACTACAAATGGTCCAAAGTCGAGGAAACAAAAGAAGGAGAACCAGTCACAAATATAGTTGACATTGTAGGACTCAATTTAAATAAAATTCTTTTGTGATGACTATAGTTCTAATTACAATGCTGTTTTACAGTTCGCTTTTTTCTATATTCATATAAGGAAATGAGAGTCAGTAAATGGAAACATATGTTATTTCAGGGTCTTTCTGCTCCCTCTTTGTCATCAGATTGTGTTGGTGGCTTGCTTCGAGAGTTAACCCATCACTGTAGTGCTGGCAGATTTCCATTGCTTGTGACGATCGACCATGCTAATTCTCTTTATGGTAAAACAACAATGAAGGATAGAAATCATAAACTTGTAGATCCGAAGTACTTCACCTTAATTCATCATCTCCGGAAATTACTACGAAATGACTGGGTAGGTTTATTCACTTAACAAAGAAGACTTGTGTGAGATGCCTTTCCTGAACCTGCACTTTTGATCTGAGACTGTTTATTTTTAAGACGAATGGTGCATGTTTGTTGGTTGCCGATAAAAGAGAAATCAGTGACGCACGTGACCATCTTACAGTACCGCTGGAAACACCACTGGAACTTTTCGGAGAAGTTAGTTTGCAATAACATAGAAAAAATTGTTTTCCTTTATTTTTAGTCAAAGAAGAAATTTTACATTCTGATCATTATAGGATATCGAAAAAATAGAGCCTTTCATACCCATTGAAACTTCATTGTATTCGGTTGAAGAAATGGATATTCTCTACGATTATTATCTTGAAAAGAAATGGATCGCCTCCGAGTCAGGTAAAATTTAAATCTAGAGGCAAGTTTCTAGAAACCACGAACAGAGATAATAGAAACATCTCAATTCGTACAACTCTCTATTCCTCCTGAAGAATAATTAATTTTTATCATGAATCTAATGAAGCTACTGACTCAAAATTTGTTTCATATTGAATTTCGCCCACTTAGACCTCACCATATAGCTTCAGGACGCACAGAACGAGCAAAAAAAGAATTGAAGTTCCTGAGTGGAAGGAACCCGTACTATTATGAACGAATCTGTGCTTTTGTTTGATGTTAGAATAAATTTTGCTTGTTCGGTCCTCTTCTACTAACAAATAATCAACTTACGTCGTATCTCGAATATCAAAAATTTCTTAAATCTTGAAAGATCCAAAACTTTGAACAAAATTTGTACATAAGAACTAATTTTTATTTCATATTATAATGATGGTTCCTTCTGGCTCTTTATAGAATCCAAAATTCCAATCGTATCCATGATATGATAGTTAAGTGTCGAAATAAGTTCGTTAGGTGGTGCAGATAAGAGCTGTACTGTTTGAACACGATGATCCTCTAGTGATGGCAATTTACACAATTCTTTCACTTCCGACATCGATAATATTCGAGATCCATAAACAACAGCTGCAAGTAATTGCATTCATGTAAATATTTGAATCTTAAAATATATTCAAAGTGAAACTGATGCAAAAAGACTGAGAATGTTCACTGCGAAGAAGCAAGCATGCTAAAACAGCCTATAGAAAAAGGCTCTTAGAAAAAATCCATGATATTAATTGTCAACTATTTTTTGATTCATTTGTTAGTAAGCTGCCAATGTTTTTACAACATTCAAAGAAATTTGAATTAAAGAATTACTTAGTGGTGTCAGCCAATCAATCTTTTCGCACTCGGTTATGACTGCTTTGATCGCACTGATATCTTTGCCAAAAAGTTGACCGTTTGTGGCTACAAATATTGTATCACTGAGTGATTGCAGCGGAGTACCTTCGACTACTTTCTTCATAATTCGATTACCATAATCCCGAAATTCAAGGCCTTTTAACCGTAGCCTGAAACGTGAGTAATTCACTCAAAAAGGATATCATAAACACCAACAAACGAAAATACCAGAGAATGTGCCTTTTTTTCCACAAATCCACGAGCTCAAAATCTGTAAATCGAAACAAAAGTTCGGAAACTTACTGATTCCGAGTTAACCATTTTGTTCGGTTTTTTACAGCGAGCCTATGACAAATACCCATAACTTGATAGCCTTCATCTTTGATTTTTCCTCGAATATGATGCACTAATGCCATGTCATATGGTGAGTACTAAAAAATTATACAACATCAAATCATAACTATAAAATTGAAATATTTTAAATAAGAATTCAAAACTTGGACATTAGATTTTTGTACCAGTTAAAATAAAAGTAATAATTAATTGAGTAAATTGAAAAGAAACGTACAGAAGATTTCAGTTCTTCAATACGATCGATAACTGCTTTGTATGAAGGGCATATACTTTGAACCTTAGGTACCATAGGTTCCAATGCAGCATCAAATAACCGTCTCCGATACGACCGCGGTCGTCTAAGTAGCGAGACTGACGAAGCCTTTCCTCTTGCGCATAAATGGAAACCGAATACCGATGGTAGCAACCTGGTTAATTCCAATGGTAACCGCATCTATAATCATAATTATAATCATTCAACCTATTATTTACCAAATGCTTCCAACCACTAGAATCGCGCTTATTGAATTAGGTATTTTCCTTGCGTGATCTGCATCCTTGATTTCTGTTATAGAAAATGTGTTGTGCTTTTATCACAATTCTTTGAAAAAAGCAGCAAACTTTTTTTATAGAAAAAGTTCATACTCAATTTATAGAAGAGCATATGATGTCATTTCATAAAGTACAAAGAAGAGCCGAATATCGGGTAATTAGACATGTTCATGTTTAAAAAAAGGAACAAAAACAGAGAGCCATCAAGGATATTAAATTTTGAAAAAGAATACAATTCAACTTTCAATTCCAAATTTTAAACATGCACACATAGAGTTCGTATATTTCAGTAATATGTTATATACAAATATCTAAACATATACGTACAAAATATTTTTATACAGATGTTAAAAGAAAAAATTTCACAAAAATTAGAAAAATTCCTTTAGTTTAGTCGAAAATTATCCTTCTTCTGTGGCGTGCAAAAAATACAATTGAAATCTTGAAACAGAAATCTCACAAGATCTAATTACTTCGAAATTTCTATTTAATTAATGTTTGCTTTTCAATAAATTTAATGAAATGATCATTCAGGCAACGCCCGTTTTCATCGTATAACACTATGCTTCGATCGGTTTCACCTTTACCGAACAGAGCCGTTAAGTGTAGTGCTTTCTCGCATATGCTACGCAGAAAAATACGTGCCCCAATACCCAACCATCGTGCATCCATTGGACCAGAAAGACGAAGTGGTCCCAAACATGTTGGAGGCCATTCCTCGATTGATAGCTGCAAGAATTCTCAATGAGAAAAGACAGATAAGTAATCAAAAAATTCTTAAAACTTCAATTAATGATCAGCTAGAGGCATAATAAAATATTCGCAGTAGCGCTGTCTGTACTGCATGAGAAAAAAAATAGGAGATAATGTATTAAATCATCTCTTGATCGTTTTGTTGACAAAACAATTTCATAATATGGTCCACTTTAACGTAGAGTTGTTGTTATATTCTCCAAGAAAAACTAAGAAAATCATAGGCCAATGTAAATATTCAGAATTCATTCCGATATCAATAAAAGAGCTAACCCGTTTAGGCACACGATAAAACCGAGAATTATATTTGACAAATTTTTCTTCGCCAGTATCCACACATAATACCTTCCAGTCGTCATCTTCACGAGCCAAAATTTTCACTCGATTCCAACAAATATCAAACCAAAACAGATAATGTTCATTTTGAGAACACCATGATCCTGATACTGGTAGCAGGTCAGTCTAAATATTAATGCCTCCTTTAATCTGCTACAATGGAATATTGTAAATTAAAAAAAATGTATTATTTCTCAAATTAAAACAGTATCAGGACGATAAAACTACACAGAAATATATTAGAAAAGTTTAAAAAAAAAGCATTACTAAGTGGATATAAAGTGCTTTGTTATTGAATAAAAGTCTTTTGCTACAAGATAATAACTAACACTATCTATATATGAAAGCTTCTTTCTGAGCGCTTCATATTGCATTCTGGTTTCTGCAGTACTTAAAAAGATTTCCGTCGCACAGTTTATGCTCAGAATTTCCACCTGTACTGATTTCTGTGATAGAAAAAAGATTAAATTGCAAAGTTCCAATCCCCGAAAAAAAAGTTTCATTAATTTATTTAATTGAAGAAAAAAAGAGAACACATGCCTCACGTGGATCAGAATTTTCAGAATACGAGTCAGAATTGTATAATGGAGGAGATGGCTGAACCATAACGACTGATGGTTCCTGCAAAACCAAAAAAAATCAAATTTTGTTTAAAATAAGCTGCGCAATTCTTAAGAACAAGGTATTTTTCTCCAGAGTTTTTGAATTTAAATGGGAATGAAACTGAAGATTATTGGGTTTGAAATGGGATATGAGCAAGAATTTAAGACAGTTAATAGTTGAAATAGGAGAAAAATTAAATGAAACGCTTGACAAGTATATAAATCTTATCAGTCAGCAAAAAAACTATCAACGATCGGCATCTTTATCTTCTCAGTGTCAATCAATACAAGGACACAACTGTTGCAAAACATGAATTTTATGAATATTTCGACAAATAAATGACTCACTTTTGATTGCTGTTTTTGTCTGACTGACTTACCGAAAGTTTCACTGTCGCTATCTGATTCGCAAGAAGTGAGCGATTTATTTAAATAATCATTTTCAAAATTCTGAAAGCATCATGATAATAAAGATTGAAATAAACGCAAATGCATAAATTCTGAACATCCATAAAATATAAATATAAAATGCAAAATTTTTTCGAAACCTGTAAATATCTCTCTTAACTGAATCCTTGAATTGTACTAGAAACAATAGTTACCGTAGAAGAAGACGATGAAACTGATGGTTTTCGTTGCTTTTTATACAGCGCAAATGATATCCGGGAGAGATTTTCTTTGACAGGTGTTTCAGGAAGTTTGACCGTTGACCGTGGATATAATTTGGGTGTTTTGAAGTGTGACTGTGATGATGACGATGATGATGATGATAACGATGAAACCGGCATTATAGGTGAAGATGGAATCGACGTTAAACGATTTGTAGCTAAGCTGTTGAAAACATCTGTAGACCGCCGTTTCAATGGTTGCAAAGAACTAACACCACAGCGCGAAGGTAATATTTTCCGCTGTGGACCTGCAAATCCAACTTCTGAAAAATTTTATCCACTCGAAAAAATTAATTTATTACTCGAATTAAGATTTTCAGAATGTCCCTTATCCAACTATCAAATTCACCAAGTTTAGTCTTCCATGTGCTTTCTAACGCTACCCAAAATATATGCCAAACATAATTACTCTACTCCTTCTTTTGAGCTAGCTTCTATGTATGCGTTTGTCAAATTTTTAAAAATACATATTTAAAATCGCATACACTGACCTAATGATAGCGAATGACTGAAGGGTTCAAAATGACGCTCCTGTGGAACAAGTACTGTACGTGGGAAACTCATACTGGATGAAAAAGATGCCATATCAGTATTCCTGCCCGAAGTAAAGTAGAGCCGATCTAGTCTCTTAAAGAAAAATTTGATTTCGCAGCTAAACAACGCTAAAAAACTTCTAAAAGCTGGAAAAAAATCAAAATGAAAGACTTGCCGTATCGATACTTTCTAAAATATCCGAATAATTTTGCCCGAGACCTGATTGACGGACGGAATCCACCTAGAATAGATATTGTAGCTAATGAATCAAGATCTCATAAATGACAAAGCATTCCCGTTAACCAGATCAGTTGCTTGGGAAAAAACAAACATGGTCATTATGACGATTGCTTGGAACTAGAACTTTAGAATTCAAAACTAAGCCTGTGAGCTGTTAAAATTTGTAAAGCTGACAACAGAGAAGATTAATTAACCAGATAAGACAGTACTCAAACATCGAATGCATATTCCAAGCCAGATATTTTTAGCAAACAAAATTGAGCTGTGAGATAAATAAAACCAAAAAGATTTTTTAATTATAAATATACCTCTACGGCATGTTCAATGTATTCTTCAAGCTTTAGCCCATTTGTAAGTTCAATGACTGAGAGGGTTGATGAAGCCGGAGAGTAGACACGTACATGGGTCCCAATTTGGAGCACTTCTTTTGCCACTGTCGATTTGGTAAATGTTTCCAACTTATCAGTGGTATCGATTGCTCGAATAGAATAACACTGAAATTGTTTCTCATATTGGAAAAAAACTGAATAAATTCTCCTATCTAATAATAATAAATTGCAATAATAAAAGCTTGAAAATGGAGTAAGAAAATCATTTCACTAGAAATGATAATGGTGATAAGATAATGACTCCGGTGGCTTGTTATGATGTATCAGATATACATATCCAAATAACTCGCAGACATATAGCAATAAGGACATTACCAAATATTATCATCATTCAAATTTCTTACAATTATTATCATCAATATCAATATTATTCGTATCA